>CANYCX010153646.1:0-11498 GCA_948193385.1 Breynia disticha f. nivosa
TGTGGGTTATAGTGGATCGATTAACAAAATCTGCACATTTTCTGGCAGTCAGACAGGATGACTCTCTGGATAAATTGGCAGAGAAGTATGTGGCAGAAGTGGTTAGACTGCATGGAGTGCCTATCTCGATTGTTTTTTACCGAGATCCTCAATTTACGTCAAGATTTTGGAGAAGTTTGCAAGAAGCAATGGGATGGGAACCAAGTTGAGTTTCAGTACAGCTTTTCATCCCCAGACTGATGGTCAGTCTGAACGGACGATACAGACTCAGGAAGATATGATGAGAGCCTGTATTTTACAGTTCAGAGGTAACTGGGATGACCATTTGCCACTTATAGAGTTCGCTTATAATAATAGTTATCATTCCAGCATAGGAATGGCACCTATGAAGCTCTGTATGGCAGGAACTATCGAAGTCCCGTATTTTAGGATGTTGAAGGTTTAAGACAGATTGAGGGACCATAATTGGTGCCACAGACTATAGAAAAGGTGAAAATAATTAAGAAGTGCATGAAAGCTGCCCAGGATTGACAGAAAAGTTACGCTGACCAACATAGGCAAGAGATCACCTATGAAGTGGGAGACCGAGTGTTTTTGGAAGTATCGCCTTGGAGAGGAGTTCTGAGATTTGGGAAAAGCGGGAAGCTAAGTCCTCGTTTTGTTGGGCCCTATGAGATCATAAAGAGGGTAGGATCGTTAGCTTACCAACTGAGGTTACCAGTTGAACTCTCCAGACTACATGATGTATTTCACGTAAGCATGTTAAGGCGTTATCAGTCATATCCGAGCCATGTGATTGAAAAGCCTGAAATGGAAATATCAGAACATTTGACGTATACGGAAGAACCAGTAGAGATTCTGGATCGGGCGGTTCGAAAGCTGAGGAATAAGGAAATTCCAATGGCGAAAGTAAAATGGAGTTTCCATTCTCCGAAAGAGGCCACTTGGGAGGTCAAAATGGAGATGCGTCGCCGTTATCCTCACTTATTTCCTAATCCAGGTACGAATTTAAATTTCGAGGATGAAATTTTTCTTAAGGGGGGTAGAACTGTAACGTTCTAAAAATTTTATAATAATAAGATTTTAATAAATATATAAAAATGTACATAAATTTTTCGCAAATTATTTTAATTAATATTTCGGTGGAAGGTGTAGGATTTAATGTGAAATAAAAATCGGGTGTGTTTAAGTCGATCGAAAAAGAGAAAAACGAGGGTAGAGTGAATCAGTTGAATCGGGGGCAAAATCGTCCAAACCAAACTTAGTATATATATCTTTATTCCTCTCCCTCTCTTCTCACTCTTCACTCACGTTCCAAAGCCGAACCTAACCAATCCCGAACCTTCATCAAATCTAGGCTTTTGGGAGTTCTAGAATCGATTAGAGCTCTTAATTTGGTAAGTTCTTTTGTATTAAATCTTGAAATCCCTTTTTTGAATAATACTTAACTTTCCGACGTAATATCTCTTCCATTTAAGCTCTGATTCGAGCGAAATATGGTTCGTTGTAAAGCTTAATGTATGTACTATCCATTAGTAACCATTTTTTGTGTTAATTCATGGTTTAGGTACCTAAAATCGGTTTTTAAAGGCGGATAGGTCAAAGTGACGAGTTTGGGTTTCTAAACCCTAAGTTCATTTCGAAGTATCGTTGCTTAGGTAAGCTTCTTCGAGCTCTATTGAGGTTATTTGTATAATCAATTTAATTGGGTCTTGGGTAGGGTGTGAGTAAGCATTGATGATAGAAAATTTCTTAGGGTTTCGGGAAGGAAGTCGATGAATTAGAGCGTAAATGTCGTATTATAAAGTAGAAAGCGTAAAAATATATTTAACTAAACCTATAGGGAGCGTTAAATATGGTTGGTGAAGAAAGGAAGAAAGAAATTAGGTAAGGTAGAACATAGGAGAATATAATCACCTAAACATATAAATATGAAATCATTGTTAAATTATTGCTTTGTATAACATTGTGCTTAAATAATTAATATAAATTATGAATTGTTCATTAGGAGCTCAAAATCCCGGAGAGGAGAGTTCCAGGTCGGAGCCTTAGGTGTGTTTTGTAACGTAAGCATCGCGAGCGCAACTTCTTTTGCTTGTATGTTTCTTGTATGCAAAATGTGTGAATTGATTGAGTGAGTGTTATGCGATATGACGCTTGTATGTGTGGATGCTGGATAAGTGATTATGTGTTGGTTGTGTACTTGAGTTGTTGGTGTGGTGTGAAAGTTGATGTGATATGAAAAATGGATTGTTGTGGATTAGTGTGTTTGGTGTGATATGTTGTTAGGAAACTTTATTGAATATTAAGTCTGGCTGGAACATGTGTTGTTGTTTGATATGAATTTGTGAAGCTATGTTGTGGTATGTGATAAGGTTGTGGTTGAGATCCATACTAAATGATGTAGCATAACATGAACATGCATGATTGTGATATTTGATAACTCCTACATCATGCATGCATTTGGGGCTCATTGGGAGCATATAATTAAAGTGAAAAGGCTCTTGGGAGCGGAAATTTAAAATGAGGGAGTGGTTACCAGCTCTTGGGAGCGTAATTGTAGTAGTATATAAAACATACGTTACAGCATCACAGTGAAAAACTCGTTTCACATTTTAGTGTTTGAGTGTGCTGACCAAATAAGATCATTAATCAGGCGTATAGGGGCGTAAAAATCTATGGACCATAGTAATTGTAACCTATACTCCCGGCCGACGAGGCTTGTTTGCAAACAGCATATAAAATGGCCAAGAAAAGGGCGTAAATAAGAAAAATGAACTGGGGGTATGAGTGATCATACTAGGTGATGCATTAGAGAACCTGCATTCTCAATTCATCACTGTTGCATATGTGCGGATTGTTGAGCTTGCATGATTTGTTGACTCTGGTTTGATATTAATTATATGAGAATTGTTGACTGGCTTGTGAATGATTGGTAATCAATTCATGATGTTAAATCGAGTGCAATATGTTTTGTCAGATTGCGATACGTGATTGTTGGATATAAAGTTATTTATGATGGCAAAATTTGAATTGGAGTTGTATAAATTGATATGTGAAATGTTGTTGTGAACTCTATGCATAAGGGTTGAATGATCAAGTGCAAAGGTGCTGAAATTTTGGATATAGGGGACCCAAACGGTTTGAGAAACGGTTTGGTCAAACTGTTTCCCAAACCGTTCGACATTTTTTTTCATTCCAGGGGACCCAAACGGTTTGAGAAACGGTTTAGCCAAACCGTTCCCCAAACCGTTTCAATTTTTTCACAATCCAGAACAACCAAACGGTCTGAGGAATGACCTAGCCAAACCGTTCGGTTTGGATGGCTGGACAGAATGACCAAACGATTTGGAGAACGACCTAGCCAGGTCGTTCCCCAAACCGTTCGACACTGTTCATCACACTAAAAATTTGATTGTTTGAAGGTTATTGAATCCAATTATTTGTGAGCATGTTTTGATGATTTAATTCTTTGGTATGGAGATGAAAGTTATCAAATATATATATACATTGTGGCTAAACATACAAATGCATGAAAAGTTGACCATTCTGGTTGTGTTGCTTACAGGGTTTCATGACTCACACGTTTTATGCCTGCCACGCTCGGTAAGAACTAAAGGAGGATAAATTTTGGACGCGAAGGTGGTACATTGCTGCTCAAGTTTAGGACTTCCTGTGAGAGAATTCGAGGTGGCGGTGCACTGTGTAGGAATATTTTATCTTGTACATAACAGATCATACATAGTGTATTATTTGTATTTTATCAGGTTATGATTGAAATAGGATCTTTCCAGTTTTTTTCTTTCCTAACCTATAATATTTTGTAAACCTCATACTGTATTGGGCCTAGGCCTTCACAAATCTTTGTAAATGTGTTTGATGAAATGAGATGTACATATTTAGTAAAGATGAGCTTATTCTTATTTCCTCTATAATCATTTCAAATTACTTTATAACAAAAACTTGATTTCTAAATTCGAGTGTCACTTGGTGGAAGGGGAGATTATACGTAAGTGATAGTCGAATTTGGGGGTCACATATGTTGCTTACACTTCATTTTGGAGTGTAAGGTTGTTAGAATCTTATATGACTTATGTTCCTTAGCATCGCAGAAAAAATTTTGATTTTTAATAATGAATAGCCATATAAAATCAACCAAGATAGCACACATGCATTATATCTAAATCACTAGTTTAGGTTTTATACCTTAAACTCGAATCCTTTTGATTTGGGATGATGAAAGATCATAAATACTATATGAATATGCATTCATACATCCTTTTTATAGCCCACGAATGCAAGCAACTAGGTCTGGAGAGTGTGCTAGCACTAGATTTATTCAATCTAAGTAAGAGTTATTATGATCAACAAAATTGACTGGCTTATGAGGTTGTAATAGATGTGTATAGGTTACCAAGTTGAGAGAAAATTATATCTTCTTTCCTTTTAAAAATCGATTATGAAATGAAGAGTATGTTAGAGAGATAAAATGACCTAATTGCTATCATATAGGCTAGTTGATTTTAAGATGTGATCTCTTGTTCAACATTTTGGCACTAAAATTCAGTCACCACATCCACAATAGTAGCTACATCTTTATCCTCTCTTATTCCACTTAATTTACAATAAAAGATGGTGTAACTCACTTCAAATTCCTTCATATTATTCATGTGTTTAATGTAAATTAAAATCACTAATTTCCTCTCCACATGGGCTGCCAAAATCCTTCACCTGTTTGGGTTCCATCTAGCTCCAATGATAACCCATATTTGACTCAAATAAATGTCTTTAAGATGGCCTAATTATCTAACCAAATTAAAAATACAAAATTTACCCTTTTTCGGTCTAAATTTTCATGTGCAATCCTATAGGTTCATTTAATGTTAGCAATAGAAATTATTAATTTATAAAAGTCATATATGTACTTTAGCAAGTCATTATGACAACTCAAATTAAATGAAGATGAAATGACATTCATTTGACCTAATGCAATCTTATATAGTCTCATACTCTTAAATGTCAGAATTAGCATAAGGCATGAATTGAGTCATCCTTATGCATTCTAATTCCTTCCTATATAGTCTCTTACTTTTAAATATCAGAATTAGCATAATAATATCTTATATAGTCTCTTACTCTTAATTTTCATTTTGTATTTATTTTAATTTTTTCTTATCTATTAAAATTTTTTGTTTATAGTCTCTCACCTGTTCTATTTGATTGTCTATTATTGGTTCTGAATTACTTGCTTCAACAATTTATATTTTAATCTTCTTCTTCTTCTGATGTATATTTTGTATCAGTTAATATAAATATACTTCATCTAAATCTATATTAAAATCATATAATTTAATAAAATCTCCATGATTAATCATTTCTTCAATGTCATTATCTATTTCAATTTATTTTTAATTTTTCTCAAATTTCTTTGGGCATTTATTTATATAATGTCCTATTTCTCAACAGCAATAACATCTATATTCTTTTGGATTTGTTTTCTTTTGCATATAAGAAGGTTTTTTGGTTTTCTTATATCCTGTATGTTTATAGCATCTTGCTTTTCTTTTCTTAAAATATGATCGTATTTATATATAGCGTTTTCTCTTTTTATATTTCCTTTTTTTCATAATAAGAAGAACTTTATTTATTTATGTTAAGGATACATAAAAATATATGGTATTGAGGATATTTTTTGCTACAATATATTGAGGACACAGATTGCTAAGAAAATTTTTTTTCCAATGTCCGTCTATCTCTAATCTTTCATATTTATAGCTGAGACTTTACACAATATATGGTAACAAAACAAAAAAAAACTCAAGTGCAACCAGATTTAAATTTTAAGGTTGTACTTGCCTTTTCCTAAAAATATGAGGATGAAGTTAATAGTATGGGTAAACCTAGTGGCCTATAAATATTTTTCCAAAGCGCGAGCTAAGTTGAAGACGAAACCCTGACTTCAGTGATATAAGCCACGAACTGAACCGAATCGGTGTCCGAACAGGTTTACTGATCCACTTCTCCTTCCGATGGCTCTGTGGAACAGAATCAACCAATCAAGATTGAAACTCTTATCAAATCAATTCAAAAGATACTATTTTCAACTCCCCTATGCCTCTTCACTTGATTTCATTCCTATTTCTTCTAAACCATCTCTTCTTCACAACCCTTGTGGGTTCCACAAAACATCCCAATTTTGCAACAATATCAGGTTTTTCGCTTCATTGCAGAAGGTAAATTTATCCATTACTTGCTAATTTGTTAGTTTAATTTGAACAGTTTTTGTGAAAGTAGAGGATATTTGCTATTTTTGTATCTGATATTTGGTTTTAGTGGTACTTGTTGGTTATGGTGATGCATTGCTGAGTTTCAGGCTAATAACGTGAATGGGCCGCGATTAAATGATGAAATCAAAGCTCGGTATATCAGACTGGTAACTGATGAAGGTACAATTAATGCAAAAAAGGATAAAGTTTAATACTTTTGATGTGTAGAAAATTTCTTAGGGAACTTTTAAATTTGGATAAAATTAATATAACTGCAATATTGTGGTTCGCTTTCTTTTTTTGTTTTTTCGATTAACAGAGAAACTGCAATAGTGTGACTATAAAAGTTAGATTTGAGATAAGATTTATGTGTGCTTATGCCTTCTAATATAATCATACTAAATTAACTATTTGTTATTAGTTATCATGCTTAGAAAGCTCATAAGAATTTGTTCTTGACAAGTAGCCAGAAAAAGGCATCATCAACCTTAGCTTGAACTCAGTAATTCACAAAATAATCTTCTTGACTAATTGTTCAGTGGAATTCATGGTGTTGCATAAGATAATAAAGCCTTTGGTGTTTCTAATTCGATGTATCTATCAGAGTTTTTGTTTTTAGTATGCAAACAGAGTAGTCGAAACAGAAGGAATAAGGAGGTTTAATTTGTTTTGCTTGGAACTTGTTGCCATAACAGTGAAAAGTTTTTGAACTGCATGCTCGACAAATAACTGTTGCAGTTGTATTTGTCTTCTTTTTGACTGACGGAAGAGCATAAAAATTATACAGAAGTTTGTGTGCATGCATGCAGGGCATGAAGTTGTCTCAATATTTGAAGCATTAGAGCATGCAAGGAGGCTCAAACTTGATTTGGTTGAGGTATCTTCTAGATTTATAGTCTTACTTACAGTTTCAATAATTTTGCACAGTAGTTTATTTCATAATTTATTTTACCATGAAACAGTATTCAAATGGTTGTTAAAACTATTTGTTCACAATGTATTTTTTGAACATTATTTCGTAGGTTCAAAGAAATATTGATCCACCAGTATGTAAAATAATGGACTACAACAAAGAGAAATATAAACGTAAGGTGAAGGAAAAAGACCGTGCCAAAAGTAAGGTAATCTGCACTTTTGCTGTCTATTTTCAATAAAACGCTTTCCTTACCAAATTGGAATTCAGTTACTCCTTTAACCCTATTTCTATTTAATTTTTTGTTAAATCTAGTTCCATGTTTTGTGTATATATTATTTTCTTGTAGTCTGTGATGGTCCATGTATTTTGTATGACAAAGGTGTATTTAATTCATGCATGTTCCATGCATATGCACCTTGTAGTTTCATTAGGTTGTTCATTGTAACCTTTTGTTTCATTAGGTTCTTTTCTGATTTCTGCATTGCTATCAACTGCTTTTACGCATAAAATATACTTGCATTCGAGTGTTGTGAAGTCTTTTGATTGAAAGGTTAAGTTCAACTAGAGGGGTTGTTGAACATTTTGGAAATGTGTTAGATGCATTGTTTTCTGATGAAGCATTTATTATGCATGAATCTTACACGAAGTTAGCCATTCTTTGTCTTCTCATTCCCAGAATTAATTGTTCTTTTTTTCTTTCTGAATTCATATGGGAAATTGTATGAAAATTTAACTATTTATGCAGGCAGATGTTACATTGAAGAAAGGAGAATGCAAAGAAATTCGATTTTCTGGTAAAACGGTACATTAATTCTCTCAGAACCCTGTACTGCTTCTTGGTCTGATATGACGACTTTGTCAAATTCGTCTTATCTGTGGTTGGCAATTCATGTTGGCATGTCAGCTCTTTTTGCAACAAAGATATGTCAGCTAATATATGGTCCCTTATGACCTTAGGGACCTACATAAGATGTGGTGTCTTGGCCTTTTTTACCCAAAAGTTCGCCCACCTTTCTGTAGTAACATTTAAATTGGAAAAATAAATCTTGACATGTAACTTTTGGACTGCAAGTGCTCTTTGTATGTGGATAAGGATTTTACCGCATCCACCTTAGAAGAACACCTGTTCAAATATTTGGCTTATCGTGACACATTATGTGTTGTCAATGACACAAACATTTGTTTGGAAGAATAATCTTAACCTTTTTAACTAAGAGATTCTGAGACATTGCCTCAGTGCATTTTCTTTGTAAAAATGCATTAATATAATGCTTGAATTGGAGAACGGTCTAACATAATAACTGTCCTGATGATTTTAGGAACACAAGGATTTAAAGATGAAAGCAGACATGGTAAAAAAATTGATGGAGCGTGGTTATCGAGTGAAGGTACTCTATTCTCCTCATATACTTCTGCGAAGTTTCTCACTGTGTGTTTTCCCTGTTACTGCACGCGTTAAATGTTTAGTTCAGAAAATTGCATTGCGTGTATGGTATAGTGCTGGTGAAATTTTCTATCCATCACTTGAAAGGGCCACTACCATTTTGTGCTTAACTATTCCTAATTTCATATGTGCTAAAGATGTCTTGGATGTTGATCATTGTGTTGCTCCTATCAGTGGAAAACGCAATTTCAGTTCTAGGAATTGCATACTGAAGTGTAGTAGTGTAGAGATACCTACCGTACATGGAAACATCAAGTCATGATTTAGTTCTTTTGTTTTTACCGTCTGTTGTAGCCACCCATCTAGAGGTAGATAGACAACTTTTTCTTTTGTGTTTAGCAATATGGCATGAACCATTGGAATTCTTCCTGATAGCATAAACGGCTCGATATGCCTGCATAAGTCCCAAGTAAATGTGACACAATTTCAAACGGGAAATGGTGCACACAGAAGTGCATTAAGTTTTGCTTCATAAGTACTCTAATTCTTGTGCTAGATTTATTATATTTGTTTGTAATATTTACTGTGCCTTAAACAGTGTGTGGCCCTGGGTCAACGGAAAAGAGTTTCCAGTAAACCTTTTCCTAATCAGGTTTCTACTGATGATGAGTCAACTGAGGGCCTTGGTGATGATGAGGCCACATTGGAAAGAAAAGAGCAAGAAGAGTTGGAGCGGGAACTGACAAGAGTGTTGTCTCAGCTCACAACTTTGGTATCTTTCTAACTCAATTTTTGTACTGCAGATATATTTTTCTGTTTTTTATTGACGAAAATTTCTGCAGATTGAAGATGTCGCTATTGTTGAAAGTGGACCAAGGATGGCGAAACAACAAGCATTTGTGATAGTTAAGCATGTCAAGTTTGGGCCATCGAAGAAAGGCGGAGGAAAAAAATCGAACGTTCAAGCTACTCAGGCAACCACCACAGCTTCTTGTACCCTTGATGAAGATGCGACAGAATCTGATGATGAATCTGAATATCAGTTGTCTGCTGATGAAAATGACCTACCTGAAAAATATCCTTATACGGGTAGGACCCCCTTGTCTGCTGATTCAACAAATGGCACAAAAAAGGTCTGTTTACGTTTTGGTAAAAATGATGCTGAGCTAGAAGCCAATCAGAGACACTACAATCCTGCCGATTTATCACATCTCAGACCAGTAAATGATTCTGAACGAGCAGATAAAGCTCCGCCATTGACTCATAAACCTTCAGATGGGCACGAAAACAGGTACAGAAGAGTGGAACCAAAGCCGGGGTTCTCACAAATCTCTAGGGACAGTAGGCCATCGCACAGAAGGGACTCAATCAGTTATGACCAACGGTTTGCAACTGAAAGAGCACAACCACAACCTGGGACAAATGCCTCTCCTTCAACAGGAGAGAAGAGAAATAATGGTAATTACTATTCTGCTCTTAGAAGCACTAATCTTCATTCGAATGAAGTGCGTAAGGCGGAGGCAGAACGTCCATCACCTAGTTACGGTATATTTAGCTCCCGGAACAGAAGTTCTCCATCATCTGCCACAGGAACCGGAGTGAATCCCAATTCACTGGGTTCTCAGGGGGACAATGGACAAAGAAAATGGGGTATATTCAGTAGGGAGAGCCCTCACGGAGCATCGAAACCAAACTGAGTTACAGGGAGAAACTTGACACTGATCGAACAGTGGAATCGTAACTGGAAGTTCTGAAGATTGTTTGTATTATGCAGTTGTTGAGGAAGATTATTTATCATTGGTTTTCCCAAGCCTCTCAAGTCAGCATTACTTGGGGACTAAGGCTTGAGAAGGGGGCAGAATTTTTTGTTTACATTAGTTTCTCATTAGGATTGAACTTTGAGTTCAGAGATACATGATTAGAATATAAAGCCTAGTGGTAGAAAAAGGGCTGAAAGTTTTGGAGATAATTACCCCCAGTGGACCTTTTTAAGTTTTCTTTTTGAGTTTTGTCACTGAATGTTTGGTTATTGAGGTTTTGGGTATATTTTAAACTATTTTTGTTATTATGTTATTTTAATGTTAACATATTACAATTTTAGCCAAATCAATCTCACGCTTAAATTGGGGTTCTTTCATATTCCATTTTTTTTCCATCTCATTCTCTGTTATCAAAGTCTCAAAATTAAAACAAAACCCTACATGACGTCTCTTCTCTATCTATTTCAGATTCTCTTCTCTTTTGATCTGTTTTTTGTCAATTTTTTTTCTTTTTCTGTAGGCGATGGGAATGAGTTTTTTGTTCTTTTGAGAACGCGATTGCTTGGGTTTTCGTGGGAGATGTTTCGGTGATGTTGTGTAATAAGGTTTTTGTATTGGATTGAAATTGTTTTAATTTCTTTTTTGTTGTTTTGCAGAACGAGGAACGAGATAAAAGAACAACATACAAACAGAAGAGAGAAGAGAATAAGGAGAAGAACAACAGCGAAGAACAATAGATTGACCCTGTGTGAACTTCTGTTTTTGTGAACCATTGTAAACATTACTGTTGTAGTTTAATTGGCGGGGGAATTTGGCTTTTGTTTGTGAACCATTGTGAACTTTAGAAATGTAATAAGATATGATTAATTGGTGTGTGAACCTTTGTGAACCTCAACTCTAACGTTTTTTCATGCGAACACTATGTACGCAAACCTATGTAAACTTTCGGCATTTGTTATGAGGCATTCCTTAAAAACATATGTGAACCTGTGCATGTGAACTTTTGTGAACTTCCGTTTTAGTAATGAAGTATTCTGGAAACTTATGTGAACTAGTGCTTGTGCACTTATGTGAATTTCCGATTTTTTGTGATAATGTCTTATTGAACTCATATGTGAACCCAAATATGTGAGCTTATGTGAACTTTGAAAACGTTTTTGAATATGCTGAAT
>CANYCX010153677.1:0-10223 GCA_948193385.1 Breynia disticha f. nivosa
GAAAAAAAATGGAAAAGAAGAAGTGTAATCAAGTTGAGCAAGTTGTGTGCTCTAAATGCTCTAGTCAGTATGTGTGCTAGCTCACTTGTTGTCATGTTGCTTGCCATGGCTGGATGACAGATACCTCATTTTAGAAAGAGACACAAAGAGGATTGCAATTTGGAAAATTCTAGTTATGAAAAGAAATGACTTTTGAAATCTAATTCCTTCCATGTCTCACTTTCAAAAAGATGTTATATTGATATTGCAAAAGTTATATATTATTCGCTAAGTTATGGTCGCACTGTTTTCATTATGTTGGTTCCGCTAAATTCAGCAACAACGTTTTTATCATCAATCTGTAAAGTAGAATACTTTTAAAGGATGAGGATCATCCAAAGATTATATAATGATATTGCAAAAGTTATATCTTATTTGTTAAGTTGTGGCCTCACCCTTTCATTGTGCTGTTGCCGCTAAATTCAGCAACGTCGTCTTTATCATCAATCAGTAAAATAGAATACTTTTAAAGGACATCCAAAGATTATATAATGATATTGCAAAAGAGACATGTTATTCGTTAAGTTGCGGCCTCACCCTTTTTAAAGTGTTGTTGCCACTAAATTCAACAACGACTGCGTATTTCAATGCTCAAATTAATATATAAGTAATAATTTTGTATTTATTTCATGTAATAAAACCGTCTTTTTAAGATCAGAAACTTACATGATACTTTAGTGAAAAGAAGAATTTCAACAATTGCTTCCCGTATACATGTTTAGGTATAAGAAAAAGCAAGATGGTATTCACATTGGGATGCCATGCTTCTTTACCTGTTTCCAAAGCTTTTGGGAGAGTCGATCTTCTGCAATTATTTGGATCTTTCCCTTATCCTTTCTAAGCTATTGTAATGGGGCCATGAAATGACTGATTTGGATGCTCTATAAATTTGAACTATTATAATATTCTGATTAAAGGCGAACCATATAGCTCCAAATTTGGAGAAACGTACTTGTAAGTCTATCGATATAACAAACTTAAAAAATGCAGATCAAATTGCCAATGTTAATTTGAGTTAACAAAATATAATTGCGTTTGTGATTTTTGTATAAAATATTATTGTTTATGACATAAATATTATAAAGATTGAATTATCGTATCTAATCGTATAATCATTAATCGCATTGTTAGGTCAAAAATTATCAATCTAATAATTACTAATGATAATTAAGTCATAAAAACAATAGCACAGAGCTATTTTTCTAAAACTAATAACATGTTTACCTTTACATTTCTGTAATATCTCCTTAGTTAATTTCATGTTTACCTTTACATTTCAAAACGAATGTATGAGTTTGTTTAAAAAAAAAAGGATGAAATACTTTGTATTTTCTCCTGTCACTGTGTTTTTTAAATAATTATAGTGGTTTTCGAACTTTTCATGAATTAATTTAATTAGATTTTTTTTAATTTTACAAACATGATGTCTCTTATTTATAAACTTTGGGAACCGCAAAAAATAAACCGTAGACAATATGTTGACAAAATTAGCAGAAATTCAAACTGAAATTATCTTATGAAAAAAAAACAATGACTGCTACAATTCTTTGAAAACACACATAGACTGAAGAACATATTCACATACAACACATAAACGATGAAGTATTATAAAATAGCTATTGAGACGTAAGTGATTTAATTTGATATGTCTTTTGAATTTTGCAATAAATTAAAACGGCAAGAGATCGATCGGTATTAACATCACAAAGAGTGAAACTTCATGTGTAATATAAGAAGGGAAGGATTAGATTAAAAAAAAAAAAGAGGCATCTGTCTTTTGGAAGGAAGAACAGAATGTTGGAAAGTTTATAACAAAAGGATGATAATGAAATGAAACCAAATTGGATAAGTATATGGTTGAGAAGTCTTGACATACACCCCATTTTTCTCTCTACTTGCTAATGTCATACTCATTGATAAATGACACAATAATACGATTTGTGGGTAAGACTATAAAGGTTTTAGAGATCCCCAAATCGAACCAAATAATCGATCTAAAAAGAACCGGACCGAAAAGAACCGTTGACTTTTGACTTTTTTCGATCCAAACCGAACCGTAAATTTCATTTGGTACAGTTCTGGTGCTTAAACAATGCTCGAACTAAAAACCGAACTGAACTCTAACGAACTGTATTGAATCAAAGAACCGGACTAGTGTCGAATATATACATATATATGTAGAGATATATACAGATATGTGCATATATATATATATATATATATATATATATAAATGTATAGATGTATACATAGATATGTGTACATATATAAGCATAGATGTATATATATATATATATATATATATAGATATTCTAAGCAATATTATTTTACATAAAGAAATATATTGATATAAATGACACTAAATTTTATTTTATAAAAAAAAAATTCAAAAAATTTAAAGCTCGATCGAATTTGTTCCGTTTTCTTGGAACCAAAAGACCCGAAGAACCAACCTACCAACTCGAACTAACTTGAAAACCGAAAGATTCGAACCAAAAAGTCCCGAAATTCCGAAAGACCCAAACTGAAAAAACAGAAATTTTGGGTCGGATTCGATTCTTAGGTCAGAACCGAACCGACCCGAACCGAACCACGCTCAGACTCCTATTTGTCAGTACACGTTTATAACACGGCATGAATAGCACAAACTCAAAATTTATAGTGTTTATATCATAAATAATTTTATTTCATAAAAAATAAAACGACACGACTAACAAGAATTGAGAATCCTACCGAGAAGCACACAATAAGTCTCTTCTAGACCTACTTACTATTACCATGTCATTAATAATTATTTAAAAACATGGTTACACAATTCAAAACCTAAATTTCCCTAAATATTTTTCCTAACTAAAGATTGCAACGAAGTGTTGGCATCTTGGAGCCAACATGTTTAGCTTTCTTCCATATGTTAGAATTTTATACTTGCTTTGTTGGTCAATCAAATGTTTAACATCTTAATCACTAATTGACTTGTGTTTTCGATTACTCATTTGCCTAACAATGACTTTCTTGACTTAAATTACCAATTTTATCCATAAAGACAGGGACAGATGCAACGGGGCGGGTCGGTCAGCCAGTCACCTTCTTCCCTTTTTTTTAATTTTTATAGTTTTTCTCTTATTATATATAGTACCATCTGTTGTAGTATTTTATTTTTATGCGTTCTTTGTATGTTGTATTAGACAAAAATGCCCTTGTTCAACTAAGTGAATATACATGCAAATGATGATCAGAATGGACATTCTGCAACACTATGTATAAACTTATAGTGTGTATATTATTCATTGATTTGATGTCATATTTTTCCCCCCACTTTATTCTTACAATACACTCTCCTAATCTTAACCATCGATTTTTAGATTGCACCCTTTTGTTGCCGACGCAAGAGGGAATAACAAAATTATTCTACTTACTCGTTTATATTATATATATATAAAATTTATGGCTTAAATATCCTCTCCAACCAAAATTTCTAAATCCACAATTACATATAACAACAATTCCTTTTTCATAATGTAGAATTTAGTTTTATTTTTTTTGTCTTAACCAGCTGATATCCCCCAACTTCATTGAAGACTAGTCTGAAATCACAGCGAGAGGTACAACTCCTGCCCCCCAAGAGAATTCGAAGTTAGAGAGCACATTCAGCCGAATCTCACAAAAAATTGAATTATCAACTCAGCCAACACCTCATAAGTTGAAAGTCTTAATAGTGTGGATCATGATTGTGAATTGATTGCTAATAGACGTGCATTACATAGCTCTTACACTAATTACTGTAAATGAAAACAAAATTTGGGTTATAGTTATCTAAATTGAGACAAGTCAAGCATAGTCACGATCAATGAGGGATTACTCAATATGTGTTGTACAACAATAATAGATCACGCATGGCATCTTAACCCATCAATGGAAGGCCCCATCGTAAACATGCATCCACACAAATCATATGTTCATACTTGTAGGACAAATCATCTGTCCCAACACAACTTGTAGTCTTCTGCTCTATCGTTACGGATTTTGTTGTTATGGTAACAGCAGATTTAAATTCTGTAACTTTTATCTTTTATTGTTGTGTAAATAGTTTCATGTTATATAAAAATAAGTTTGTTGTCATTCAAGAATTAACTGTCGTTACGACATGTTGAGGCTTCAGATTGCTATGTTCACATGCAATTGTACAGCCAATTCAAGTCATGGTTTCAATCATTTATTTAGAAAGCAACTCTTCTGAGAAGCAAATGTATGCATTCATTTTGTTTATTTTATGTACTTAGTTATAATACTAACTAGCAAATGCACTTTTTTCCTGTCGTTTTAACTGTTTAAGAGCATTCTCAACAGTATCTCATAACTCTTTCTCTATTTTATCAATCTTCACTCAAAATTCACTGCTCTAATAGTCTTAAATCTTAATTATGGACCCCTTAACTTATTTTGTAGGAATAACGCTCATGAGCTCCCTATATCTTTGAAGAACATCATAGATTCATAAAATAATCAAATTCATTAGATCATGATTTACATCTTCTTTTTATTCTTGTTTTTGTTTATAAAAAAAATAAAGCATTCCTATCCACCAACTCAAGCTGAATAACTTTTAAATAACTCAAAGGAAACCCTTTAAACATTTTATTTATTGAACGATCTCTAATCTCCTTTTCTTTTTGTTTGTAATCTATTTTGAATTCTTAATTCTGATCTAATTGATGAGAAAATTAAAAAGGGTATTTACTTGTTGTAGTATTCTTTATTTTTACCGTGAATCATTGGATTTAGATACCCTATATCTTTGAAGAAGGTCATAGAGGTTTTTCGGAATGCTTTAAGACTTATTATGATGAAGACTGATCACTTCTAGTCCTTCCAAAGGAAGATATACTTAATGAAAATTGAATTCACAACTTTTCCAACTAAATTTAGCCTGCATTAGAAACTAAGCCATAATCTGTGAAGATATTGACAACTGAATATAAATCTTAAAAGCCTTGTAACCATCTTCAACCACAAATGTCAAAGTAGTCTACCTTCTATAATTCTAATAGTACAACACTAGTAATTATGGTGGAAATCACTATCAAACCTATCAAATTTCTGCTATCTACTTACAATTAATAGACACCTCGCATACATATTTCCGTTAAAGAATGAATTGTAAAAATTCGTGAATCCGTATATACGTGTGTAAGTTTATAAACGACCTAATTTTAGAATTTTACAAAATCAATTAACTTGTATAAGGTCTACAATTTACATCATTATAAATCATTTAATATTCTTACATTTTTCTAATGCGGTATTCTATGTTAGAAACAAGTGAGAATCTCACATTGAAAAATTACGAGGTGTGAGAAAATTTTATAAGTGGTGTGGACCTATAACCCAATACATTAAGGTTTCGGTAAAAATGTGGTGTCAACCCAACTTATATCCTCCTCCTTCTCACACTCATGGTAGATTTCCCCAATACTCTGGTTCTCAGAGTGAGCGAAAGATGAAAAGCATGATCAAAATTCTTGGTGATGCCATAGTGAACTTCTTACACCTTCTACACCAGATCTAAAGACGATGAAGAGTACTGAAAAATTATTTCCACTGACTCAAACTCGTGATTGTTCTCCCAAGGCTCCAAATCCGATATTCTAGACGTAACTTACAAGTTTAACAATATGTGGATTCTCAATCACCACGAAACAATGTATATTAGAGCATTTTTAAACAAATTTCGAATTTGAGTAATATTTTCCATCTTAACAAACCTACTAATTGACTACACTATATGACCCTCCTTTTACAAATTTTATTGTCACGCATCAAGTTTGGAAAATCCTACGTGCATGGATCCTTAGACTTGTGTGCCACCTCTAACTTAAAGTTGACTAGAGTAATTATAGTTTTTTAATCATTTAGGTACTTAAAGGATCATGTAGTCACAAGGTAAACTTTAAGAGTTTTGGTAGAGTTATAATTCGAGTTAGTGAGTCGTAATTGTAACAGTGATTTTTCTATCAAATATCATTATCTATGACATAAATATTATAAAAATTAAATTTATGGCATTAACGCCGTGTCTAATCGTGTATATTCATAATTATGTTATCAGATAAGATATTGTCAATACTTTTTGTTGTGCAACAGATTAGGAAGTTCAAACAACTATGGTTGCAATGAACTCTGAGAGGAAACTAAAAGAAAAGAATTGTGATTAAAAGGGTTTCTCAAGTCTCAGCTTTAGAAAATGAAAATGGCCTACACCGATCACTGCAATAGCATGCGTCAAGTGAAAAGAAGACGAAACATGTATATAAAGTAAAAAAGTGGTCTTTACTATGAGTCTTCTAAAAAAAATAACTTGTCACCATCAGAAATAGAGAAAATAAACTTAAACTTTTAAATTTATTGAAAAATAAAAAATTCATATCTATTTTCATTATATTTGACGGTAACAAATACAGTACGTTATGAGTGTATTGTTTAAAGGGAGTTATATGGAAATTGAGCAAAGTAAAGTGGTTGTGATTCCAAAAGGAAAATGAAGATAGACAAAAGAAGCAACGACAACAACAGGTTGGCAGAGCAGAAGAAGAAGAGAAAAAGAAGAGGTTGGCAGGCAGCTATTGGGAACCAAACCTCTTTCATCATAAATTGCTTCCCAACAATCACAAATACTCTCTCGTTACCGTTACCTCTGCCTATTAAATGCACATAATGACAATATTAATAAGCTTCTAATATCTACTATAAAAAATACTGAGTCCTACTATACCAAATTTATATTTTTTAGGTGCAAAATTGAAAAAATAATTGAAAGAAAAAAGAGTTTGATACTAACATAAGCATAGTGTGTGAGGTAGAGATGACAACGAGGACCTCGTTTTTTTTTCTGTCTTCGAATTCCGGTCCTAAGATATTATCCTTATATACCTTATCGAGCATCAAAGATTCCGATTTTCGAACTCGTTTTAAAATTTGAAATTATATTTTTCAAAAAAATATATAAACAAACGATATATATAATTTATATTATAATATTAGAATAAATGTTTAAAAAAAAATAATTGCACATGTAACAATAACAAATATGAAAATATATGAAATAAATATACTGTAACAAGTATAAGAGCGAATATTTTTCGTGGAATATTCTTGTACCCGATGAAACCGAAAAATTTTCAAACAAAATGAGAACAAAGAACGGATTCGAATCTTCATGTACTAGGACCAATTGTCATCACTATTGTAGTGTGTGAGTATATAATATATATATATATATATATATATATATATATATATATTTTATGTTGAAGCGACTATTTTTTTTCTAAACTAACACACAAATATATTCTTACAAATTTTATGTCAAAAGGTTTTACATCTACTATAAAAAATCAAGTATTTTCCAACCCCCATATTCCGTCAAAATTTGACGGAAATAAGCAAAATTACGTCGAATTTTGACAAAAAACGGTGATGAAAAAATCCCTGTCGAAACATGCTTTTTCGTCGAAATTAGACGGAATTTTCCATCAAAATTTGACGGAAAATAATTTCCAATAAATTTTGATGGAACATTTGCCGAACTGGTGTTTTTATTTTGATCGGTGCTCTTTTTTCCGTCAAAACTCCTCTCAAAATTCCGTTGAATTTCAACGAAATATTCAGGGTTTTTCACCAAGCTTTCTTTTTTTTACCAGTCGGTGCTCTTTTTTCCGTCGAATTTCGACGCTATAATCAGGTTTTTTTTTGCTTTGCTTGCTTTTTCCCGTTGATGTTTTTTTTTCCGTTCCGTCAAATTTTGACGCTATAGTTAGGTGTCTTTATGCCTCGCTTGCTTTTTTTCCCGGTTCGTATTTTTTCCGTCGAATTTCTACTCAAATAGAATTCCCGTCGAAATTCAACGGAACTCCTTTGTTGGAAGTTGATCAATTTCTTGTAGTGATCTCACAATATGTATTTACTTGAATAATTCTTATTCGCTTTCCCAGATTTTTCTATTAAAAATATTTTATGCTTTAGAAGACTCAATTGAGTGATGTTAAGAAGTCTAAAAACTGAAAGTTTATCATTGTATTGGTGCCACACCAAGAAAGGAATGCATGCATGTATAGAGATAAAAATTTGAGTTGATGGATTGTAATTAAATTAATGATTTTTATATCAAATATTATTATTTATAATATAAATATTATAAAAATTAAACATGTATCGTATTTGATCACATGCTCAATAATCGTATTATCGGGATGAGAAATTGTTATTTCAAGTATGAGTTGGTGAAAGAGAGAATGGTTATGTGAATGTGGGATCACGAGCTTGATTGGTGCTTTCATATGTACAGATGAACAACAAGACTGTAACGATAATCCGTCCTTTTTCCCCACTTCTCTTTCACTACAACTTTCATTTCCTTTCTTCTCTCCTCTCTTATTTTTCTATGTTTATAAGTAACATTTCTACGCTCGTATTTTTTAATATAAATTTGTTCATTTATTATTTAATTAAAATAATTTATTAGATAATTATAATATCATAAAATTACATAATAATTATCTCTTGTAATTAATTTAATTACTAATTTTTTAATCTTTGTGATGAGTATAAAATTTTATGAGCGTAAATAATTTTTATTTTTAATTGTAATGAATGTAATAAAACCTCTGCTTGTTATTGTTATATCTAAATTTATGTCATACACAGAATCAAGATTTTATTAATTCTTGAACTAGAAATTTATTAAAAATATTACATATGAAAATCTTTTGAATAAATATCATTTTTTGTGTTTTCTTAATAAATATTTATTATTTTGTGTTTCTGTATAATCCTCATTTACCACCATTACATGGAAAGATGCTAAAAAAATACATCATTTATCTGCAAATAAATATGACAAGTGAAAAGAGCACAAAGTTGGTAATGCAAAACAATCAGCTCATTTACTTGCTATGCATGATTTTCTCTACTAATTAATTAAAGAGAACAACAAGTTTAATTAACAGGAAAATTAGCAAACTGTTTTATTTCAAAAATATTAACAAACAGTTGAAAACAGCCATGGAAACAAAAGAGAATGAGAGGGTGGTCGCTCTCTTGATATAGTGCCAGCTCAAGGTATAAGCCTTAGCCTATGCCTAGGACCACAAATTATTAAGGGCCACAAAATTTTATTTTTTTAATAGCTAGTTAATTTTTTTAGATTTTTACATAAATATATATTTTTACATAATTTAAAAAATGAAAAAGTACATTTATAATATTTTACTTATGTATAAAATTGTACAATAAGTAGTTTTTTCCTATCAAATATGGATAATAATTATTATGATGTAGTTAATAAAAAAAAATTGTAGCTATAAAATTATTGCGTATTTTAAATACTAAATGATAATGATGAAATATTTAAAACAATAAATTTTTTAATTGTATAAGGATTTAAAATTGGTAAAATGAGTATAATTTTCTCAATTTTTTTGACTCTTGAAGAGCAAGCGATATTTGAGATGTGCATTTTGGTTATTTTTTAATTCTAAATTAAATAGTAATATTATATATTTATTTTATGGGATGAAAATTTTAAGAGGTGACATAATTATAGAAATTAAAATGTCATTTGTAATTTTCAAAAAGATTTGAAAAAAAAATTAACTCCATGTATGATTACTTAGTGAATTTCAAGCCTGAATTAAAAATAGTACAAAAATTTTAAAAATATAATTTTATTTACATGAAAAAAACTCACATTATTTATTTGTCTTAGACCTCAAAGGAGATTAAAACAGTCCTAGTTTGTTGTGTTTACTTCAATGTCACGCTCATAATCTCATCTCATTTATTGTGCATTTTAATTTAGTATCATATCACTTATGGTGCCTCTTTTAGTATTATTTTTAACACTTAATTTTTTTTTTCATTCATGAAAAGAAATTATGTATCCATCAAAAGTGGAATGCATTGAAACAGATGATTCAAAAGTGAAGCTTAACTAAGCTAACGTTGTAGGTGAAAAGTGATATTTGTAGTTTTGATTTGGAATGTAATTATATGGTTGGAAAAATAAAATGCTGAAACCCTACCCTAATTAATTAGAAATGATGAGCTACGTACCTATACTTTTTATGAGTAGCTTTTATGAATCCAGAACATAGGCAGGCATCCTCAATTTGCCCAACCTCTCTCCACTG
>CANYCX010153725.1:0-11968 GCA_948193385.1 Breynia disticha f. nivosa
CAATCCCCGACCTCGTAGCGATAGTCCCCAAGAGTGTCCAAAAATAGCGTAGAGAAAGTGAGTACTCTACGTGGCAGCCTCCTTGCCTATAATAGATAAACACAACTAACAAAAAACATGAGTACAAGACTCAGTAAGCATATATATGGAGCTCAAATTTAAAACTCAAATATCCACAAATTTGTGCCCCATTTAAATAATATAAGAATAAAGATAGAAAAAATAAACTCATATACATAGATATACCCCGATCTTGGGCCCAAATGTATTTTTAACAAAATTCACACATAATCCAGCAGAAGAAAAATATCATATATACATATATGTACCAATTTTTACAAAACAAAAGCTGAATAAAACACTGGAGCCGGACCTCGTAAAGAATCTAGATATGCCTCTGATCAACAACTAATCAGTCTAAATGCAGCTACCTACGATCTGCACCACAATTCAACATTCAAACATGTGAGTATTCACAAATACTCAGTAAGTGGAAATCAGAATATTGAATAAATAAAGTGCAGGGGAACAGCACGAGGTCGTGCTGGATGAACATGAGGGCGTGCTCGACAGCTATCCCAGCATAGGGTGTGCTAGTCAGCACGTGGTCATGCTGAGCTACTATTTTGGTACTTTGCTATGTGATTTCATCTCAATTCTCAGCAAACAAATTATGCAAAGGTATAAACACATCCAACATCATATATATATATATATATATATATATCATTCAAACAATGTTCAAACTCATCAAACACATAAAATCACTTGTTTACATAACAATATGGCCAATTACCAAATATACCAATATATATGAACTCATCATATACTTAACAGCATACATATATAAATAGCAAAAAATCAATGCTCATATGAATGCCATAATATCGTGTATGCAATGAATCTCACGCACACACATATGTGAATGTCTGGGGCTTACATCCATCAGCATCTCACTGGCATCGTGAGTCTCACGCGGCATCACGAGTCTCACGTGGCATCGAGCGTCTCACTCGGCATCGTGAATAAATCATGAAATCATCAGGAATCTCTCAACCGACATGTCAGGAGTCTCTCAACTGACAGTGCGTGTCTCATGTTGTATCTCTATAGCTCAGTGTCACACAAAACATGCAACACAATGAATGCTTATATGCATTCAGCATGCTACAAGATAATCTCAAATGTATGCTCAAATCAAGCAAGTCACATGCTCAATATATACATGCCAAAGAAAGTCACATGCTAACATGTCAACCATATGTCAACAATATGTCAACCAGGCATATAATCAAATAGATCATACTAATAAAATCTCAATCAATAATCATATTAACACAAGCTAGAAATCACATCAAGCTAATTATGTTTCACACAAACATAATATATATATATATATATATATATATATGTGTGTGTGTGTGTGTGTGTGTGTGTGTGTGTATATATATATATATGAGTATTTTCGTTATCTTTTAAAGCTTTTAAGCTTTATGTTCTTTATCTCTTTTTCCTTTAAGTATAATGATACTTAACTAAGGAAATCACTTACGAAACTACTAGATACTCATAAGTATAAAGGTCGTAAGTGGGAACCACTTACCTTGAAATACGTGCACACTCGCACCGCTTAACACCGCCTCGATTTCTCGGCTAGTAATCGTCTAGATCCTCCTAGACAAGTAATTAAGTCATAAATCACTCATGCATAACTTAATTTCCTTCCTAAAACGTCAACCAACTCCTAATCATGTTCCAACAACATTCCAGCAACTAAATAACCCATCAAACTCTGATTTCAACAAGTTTTCTGCAAGCTTACATAATCACAACTATCCAAGAGCAAGTATATAAGCTTACCTTAACACTTGGGATTGATTTTTGGCAAGAATTGATGTTATTTCAATCACACACGTTGCTGAACCAAGTTTAGGGTTTCTGAAGTTACCTGCCTGCTTCCTTCTCTATTTTGAAACAAATGGAAAGCAGAATCGATCAACTCAGTTTAGTCCCGATGAACACAACTTCGAGCACGAGTCGTGCCACACATCATGCCGTGAAATCTCAGCACGAGTTCTTGTTATGTCGTGCACGGTATCGTTCTGCAATTAATTCAACACGAGAACGTGATGATTTTCCAAAATGAGCACGGGGTTGTGCTAATCATCCCCATGAGCACGGGGCGTGCTCATGGTCGTGCTGTCTGCTGGTTTTCCAAATGTTTCCTAAATCGATCCGATTTGATCCGAATAAATGCAATTTTTATTTTATTTTAAATCCTACAATTTTAAGGACGTTACAAGTTTGAAATGATATTAAATACATGCAATTTTGAAATATAATTTTTACGTTATTTATATCATGTCCTATGTATGTTATTTAATACTAAAGATTCATTCAAAACGACATTAATACATGCAAGTTTAAATTTTAATCAAACTAAATAAAAGTTTTAAGTGATTCGTAATTTTTTAAAACATATGATTTGATGTCTAAGATAAATTTGAAGCATGACTATATCTACAGATCTTTTCAACCATATAAAGCACGTTTTCTAGTTCATTAGAGCATCAATTTTCAATCAACATTAAAAGTTTTAGGGTTTTCACCTACCAACACAGGTATTTCATTTATTATCTACAAAACACAAACTCAATCAATAAAGAAATTTTTTTGGTAAAACTATACACATATGATCAATCTCAGTACAGATTTCATGAATTTATGAGCTCATTTTGATATTTTATAAAATTGAGCAAAGTTATACATAAACCGAATTCAAAGCAGAAATTTATCATACCATAATAAAAGATGAATTCAAGCAACTTTTTGTTGAAGAACTATGAAGAACACTTTGTTTCTTAGTAAGGATTAAGTTGAGAGGTTAGTTGCATTCATGATCCATCAACTTTAATATTTGTAGCACAAAACTCTTAAAAGTTAAATTTGTTTTATTATGGTCCTTCAACTTTCTTATTTGTATCAGCAAACTTTTAAAAGTTAATTTTATTTTACTATTACCCTCTAATTACTTAAGTTCTTTCAATTGAAATCCTGCTGCCAATAGATTCAATATTTTTTAAAATTTAAATTACAATTAAAAATATTAAGCACATAATTATTTTAAGTGTATTTGATAACAAAAAGGATAACTAACTTGATTTAATCAATTAAGTAAAAAAATACGTAATTTTATAAGTTAAAATTTTTAATTTAAAACATTAAATAGCTGATTCACCCAAGTTTTTCATTCAAAACTATATGTTAATAATTAAATATTTTCATAATTTCTTTTATCTAAATTTAAGAGATAAATTTTATGAATGTTTTACGATTTTTTTTCATATATTTATTAATAGTTATAGGTTATAATTCTAAAAATCTAAATTATTCATTCTTTTATTATTGCCATTCATAAGAATTCTACTACTTGATCATGACTTACAATTATACTATTTTGAAATTCAAAAAAGAATAGTGCATATGCATAGTCAAACAAAATTAATTTTTAAGGGTTTATTGATATAATTAACAAAGTTGAAGGATCATAGTGAAACAAATGTAACTTTAAGAAGTTTTGTGATACAAACACTAAAATTGATGGATCATAAATGCAACCAACTCTTAAGTTGAGAGGAATTATGGAGTTTTTGAGAGGTGGGAAATAAAGTGTTTAAAGTTGATAGAATGAAAAGAATAAGATATTGTACTGTTTATATTACTTTTGTTCATTTTGTTTTCCTCTTCTTTTGTAAATCTTCTTTCATCCTTTATCTTTTTTTTTAACATTAACATACTTTATAAACACAAAATAAAAAATGCCACAATTTTAAATATAACGCATAAACTAATATGTATGAAAATTCGCACTAAAAATTTGAGATTTCACACATCATTTATCTTATCATGATTGAAAATAATTATTCTATTTTGGTTTCCTACTTCACTCTCGTTCTAGAGTTTGAAAATAAACATACGATGTTTAAACCCATCTCATCACTTAGCAATTGGATTTCAATCAAATGTAGAGACAATGCTAATTGGTCTTATTGTCTTTAATTAATTCACATATTAGTGCTTAAGGCTTAAGAAACATCTCAATGCTCTTGTAAAATTAAATTAGAAGTAAAAAAAACAACTATTATTATAAAAATGATATGCAAAAGTGATGCACATATTAGGTCAATGTCTAGTCATTACATTAACCATTGCAAAATGATGAACAAATGAGTTGCAATGGAATTTGGCATGACTCGCGGTTAGACTAATAGTACTTCGCCTTAAAAATCACTCGAGATTAGGTACTTGTCCAATCTTTTATGCCATTTCTTTTTTTCCCTCCTTTAATTGATCTTTCTTTCTTCTCTCTTTTCAACTCTTCGTTATCTTATCATGGATCTCTATATTTTGCGTTGGTTTGTCTTTATTGAAGTTTGCTCAACGTGACTTTAAGTTTTGACTGTCAAATGTGTTTAAAAGAATAAAAACATATGCTTAGCTAATAGATCAGAATTGACAGTATACAAAATATAACAAACTACCCAAAATTCACCATCAATAAAATTGTTTCTCCACTCGAGCACACCTACAGGGAAGGGAGCTGGTTGGCGAACAAACTAGCAAATGCTGTAAATACTCATCTTCCAAGACTGCACACTCTTCAGCACCCGCCTAACTATTGTATAAATCTTTTATGAGAGGATAAGATAGGGGTGGTCCTTCCCCGTTGAATTACTGTATCTAAGTAACTAGGCATGCTTGCCCCATTGTTTAAAATAAAAAAGTAAAATTGTTTTGTTATGGCACTATTAAAATTTAAAAAGGAAAAACACATAAATGTGTAATTCGTGAAGAATTCCAGTAGCAGCGATTAAATCTTGCGACGTCATAGTGAGAGAAATCGAATGACATGGCAAAGCAAGAGTTGAAGTTGTCCTTTCTCCCACGTTTGCAACACTTTTAACGACGTTTCCACCAATACCAAACCTCTTTCCTCTCAGAACTAAAAAACCGGTCATTTTAAGTTATCTGATAATAATACAAACACGATCCTCTTCAATCTTTCTTCTCATTCACCCCTCCATTCATACAAACTCAAAAAACTAAAAGAAATCTGAAGATAGATTGCGTTGGTTGACCTTCCAAAGTTGAACCACAACTGTTCCTCTGTAAGTCTTCACATTCTTACATATTTATTTACTGTTTAGATTCAGATCTGTGTAGTCTTTTTTATGTATTAGATTACGTTATGGATTCCAATTACGCTGTGATTCCTAAAACCAATAACAACGCTGACTCTTATGTTGAATTGGACTTACAAGAACATGAAACTCCAAAACATTTCCCTTTAGAGAAAACCCACATCAAGTTGCTTCCTTTTGATGATTCTAAGATTGAAAGTCGAGAAATTTATGATGATGATGATGATGATGGGGATTTTGATGTTGATGATTATCCGCTTGTTTCTTCAAATCCCACCAAGGGTTCTGGCATTTATGGCGCGGTTTTTAATCTTACCACATCGATTATTGGTGCTGGAATGATGGCTTTGCCAGCTACAATGAAAGTTCTTGGATTGATTTTGGGGGTAGTTTTCATAATCTTGATCGGAATTCTGTCTGAGATTAGTGTTGAGTTGTTAGTTAGGTTTTCGGTTCTTTGTAAGGCGTCTTCTTATGGTGAAGTTGTTCAATACGCGTTAGGGAAGCCTGCGAAGTTGTTGTCCGAAATTTGTATTATTGTGAACAATGCTGGTGTTCTGGTTGTGTATCTTATAATTATTGGTGATGTTATGTCTGGATCACTTCATCATGTGGGGGTTTTTGATCAATGGTTGGGGAATGGAGTTTGGGATCATAGGAAGATGGTGGTTTTTATCGTTTTAGTAATTTTTCTTGCTCCTCTTTGTGCATTAGATAAGATTGATTCTTTGACCTTGACATCTGCTGCTTCTGTGGCTTTGGCTGTTGTGTTTGTTGTGGTATGTTTCATTGTTGCTTTCATTAAGCTAATTGAGGGAAAAATTGAGGCGCCAAGGATGAGTCCCAATTTCAGTTCGAAGACGGCAATTTTGGACCTGCTTGTGGTGATCCCTATCATGTCAAATGCTTATGTTTGCCACTTTAATGTTCAACCAATATACAATGAACTTGAAGGGAGATCGGTTAAGAAGATGAACCAGGTTGGAAGGATCACAAGTGTTCTTTGCATATCGGTTTATGCTGCAACTGCTGTTTCAGGTTATTTACTTTTCGGAAAGGATACCGAAGCTGATATACTGACGAATTTTGACCAAGATCTTGGAATTCCTTTTAGCACTGCACTGAATTACATTGTTAGAGTTGGATATGTTTTTCATTTGGTTCTTGTTTTTCCTGTTGTCCATTTCTCACTGAGGCAAACAGTGGATGAACTGGTGTTTGAAGGATCAAGTCCCCTTACCGAGAGTAGGAAGAGATGTTTGGCATTAACAGCAGTTCTACTGGGACTAATTTATTTTGGTTCCACAATGATTCCAAACATTTGGACTGCGTTCAAATTTACTGGAGCAACAACAGCAGTATCACTGGGTTTTATATTTCCATCCCTTATTGCCTTAAGGCTAAGCCGGCTCGGAGAGGGTTTGTCTTGTGGAGAGAGGTTTCTGTCATGGCTGATGTTAGTATTAGCAGTGATAGTTGGCATTGTTGGAGTTATTGGAAACATTTACAGTCTCAAAAGCAAGTCCCGGTGATTCGTCTCTTATCGATACGGCGGTATGTTAGATCAATGCAGCAAGTTATAGGGTTGTGGCACTTCATGTTTACTTGGTGTTTACAGATTTGGTAGAACTGAGGGGAATGTTTCTGTTCAAGATTCCATGGTTGTCAACATCTGAAGAACGCTGGGTGCCATGCTTATTCTGCGGCTAATGAAGATTGTGAATCGAGAAGATTGCATAATTTGGTGCCATGCAATATATATTTGTTCATCTTGCTATCATTCTTTTTCCACAGTATTCAGTATACAATATCATTGTACAATTCATCAAAACTGGAATTTTGTTATAATTCTCGTGGCGGCAAGGACGGACTGAGCACCATTTCCTTATGATTTCTAAGCTTTCGATTTGTTTTGTAAAAAACAATTTTATTTTTACGTAATCTATAAAATTTAGTAATAAGATTTCAACAAGGACAATTCTCATATTAAGAACCTCTAAAATGAGGTGTCGTGTTTCTATATTTTTAATTACTTTAGACGAAGAAACATAAAGTAACAATTTAGAAAAATAAAAAAGAAGGAAGGAAAAATGGGATATTTGTGTAAGTGTTTTGATTTTGAGATTTTGTTAACAGTTTAATTCATATGAATAGAAAGTAAAGAAAGTGGTCGATGTTTGAATGATGTATGGAATGGATGGGACAGATTTTGAGTATATTTCTGAATTTTTGTATAAATAATATTTAAATTCAAAGGCAAAGAAAAAGAAAGACGCGCTTTGCGAAAGGACTACTCCATCTACATCACTTCACTTCTTTTTTTATTCTTATTTTGGTCAAACACCTACCTCTAATCAAATTAATCTACTACTTATAATATTTAACTTTTTTAACAAACGGTTCGCAAATAAACTCATTAACTCGCGAGTTTTAAATGAGTCAAGTTTAAATAAAAATTTGTGCTCGATAAAAAGTTCGGTTCGAACTCAAATTTGTAAAATTTTAACTAATCAAACTTAAAAATTTTAAAATTTAGATTAACTCGACTTGATTACATCCTTTTAAACAAAGACCATAGAATAAAATTAAGAGAATTCCACTACAAGAGTAAGAGAATAGGAATCAATCGATAAAACAAAATATAAATATAAATATAACTAGGGCGGAATCACGAGTTGCCCTGCCATTGGGGGCACTTTCGTCCCTCCGTTTGTTTTTCAAGGGGATGTTTGTTAAGCGTTGATAAGGCTTAGATGAGATGGAAAGTGAGTTTTCCCAATTTATAAGGTGTTTCGAGCTGTTTGTTAAATAAAGTTAAGAAGCCAGATAAAATAGTTACGTGATAATTTATCTTGAAATAATCAGAGATGGATATCTTAACTACAACACAAGATAAACTCCCCATGGTCTGCCTCATTTTCCGTCAAACGTTAAAAAAATTCACCCAATTCGAATTGGGTTGGATCAGATATATACGAATGTAAAATTTTGGATTAATTACATAGTACACAACTTTTTTCTTTTTTATTTACTGAAACATACATGTTTAAAAATTTTTGTAAAAAAGTAATTTTTACTTTTTTAATTGTACTTTATACAAAATGGACTTTTGTAAATATAAAATTAATATAAACTTTGTATAAATTTTATGTAAATTTTATATATGAATTTAAACATTTTTATGGATAATTTTATATCTAATTTTATAGATTTGAACTTGATATAAACGTCTAACTTAATACATATTAAATTGTTATATTTTTTTATAATTTTTTAAAGATTAACTTATATATAATTTTTTATTATCTAAGTTAAATATCAACTTAATGTAAATTATATATCAATTTTATCTAATAAGAACTGAAATATATATACAATTTAATAAATAAAAATACAAAAAAAAAATCATAAATAGTGACTAATTTACAAATAAAAACTAAAAATAAAATATATATACAATCAACCTTAAATTTTTTTTGTCATCCCAATCAATGAATTCAACAAACGCTATTTAACAAATGTGAAATGTTGACTTCTATTTGCTTTTGTTGTTGTCTTATTTCATGTTATGTTCAGTGTATGAATTACTTGCTGAAAAGCCACAACCCATGACGTGGATGCATCAACATCTTTCGTTGCCCCGCATTCACGACAAGAATGAATCAGCTTATAATAAGATACAAGAAAGAAATTAGTAGTCATCAAACAGGCAATACATCCACTAATCACTATGAGTAAGGGTGAACATGAGTGGAATTGGTTCTATTATGGCCTAAGATTTTGACTCGATCCAACGTTTCAATTCTCGTGTTTTAAAACAATCGGAATTGACCTAAAATTTCGGTTGTTTCGATTCAGGTTTTCGGTATTTTGGGTCAACTCGAGTATTCTGGTATTTTAGTTTTAAAAAAATGAGACAAATAGAATTGATTTCTAATCTTTTCCTCACATAGATATCAAAATTTTATAATAATAGAAAATAAGTTAATAATTTTCAATACAAATTAAAATTTTATGCTACTTGTTATTAAACCACAAATTAAAAACTCAAATCATCACCACTATTATTTTCAGGCTTCAGCACCATCAATATTTGAATCATTCTAACTGCTATCACTAATACAATCTTAATTCCATGATCTTTTCAATTTTTTGAAAAATCTTAACTATTTAGTCTATTCCTAATAACACAAACGATATACAATACAAGTTTGTGATTTGCTTGAATCCCCCCTCCCATGCCAATATAAGTCCATAGTACACTTCCCAAATTTTCACAACGATCGCTGAAGAAGACCCAAGATTTGCCGCAAACCCACTCAACCATCTACCTTCGACATCCCCAACCACACCCCCACACGTAGCCAGCTGCGAGGTCCCTTTACACGCCCCATCCGTGTCGTGCTTTACCCATCCCGTCAGTGGTAGCTTCCATCCTACAAGTATTTCTTTGTTGAAGCATGCAACTCCTTCCCCAGGTTGTAAGCCTATGTGATACTCTCCACCTGTTGCTTAAGGAAATTAGGATCTACAACAAAATCTTGTTTGGTAAAAACAATAGCATTTTGTTTTTTCCAAATCCACCAATATATAAGTATAAACAAATCATGCCATACCATCTTATGCCATTTATAATCAGAAAACGTAAAATTAAAGTTGATCCATTCCTCAAAAGGGAGATGGAAAAAGAAGGATATCGCCTCCGGTGGAATGATACTCTTCCAAATTCCCTCCGCCACTGTGCAATCCCTGAACAGATGTATTGTGGATTTCCTTTGAGTATTACACAAACCGCATGAAACCTCAACCTCCATTCCTTTTTTTTCCAGATGAGTTCTTTTAAGAACCCTATCATGACCAAGAAGCCATCTGAATAATCTCTGCCGTTCTGTAAGCTTGGACTTCCAAATGTTCTGCCATTGCTTGTCCCCTACTGTAACATTCTCGTCCCGAAATCACACAATTAATATAATAAACAAAGTGTTTAATAAAAATAATAATTTAGGAGACAAAATGACAAAAATAAACTATTAGAAATAAGTTTAAGGAAGGTGAGCCAAAAATCAACGGAAACCTAAAAACTGAAAAGTACACGTGGTGGAGGGTGAGAAAACGCGTGGTGGGCACGACCACGTGTAGTCCACACCCCACCACGCGTAAATTGCAAGTTTGGTGAAAAAAATATAAGTTCGATCAATCGAGAAAGCGTCAGAACCTTAACTCACCATTTAAAGTCTCAAAGGAAAGGGAAGGAGAGAGAGACGAGGGAATAGAGAGATTTAATGAGAGAGAGTGGAGATTTAAGTAAAGGAATTGATTCAAGTTATCGAATCATTCGTAATCTTGAGCCGGGGATCCGTTGATATAATCGAAACAGGTAAAACTCGAAGTTTTCGTAAATTTTTACGAGTTTTACTATTGGAAGTTTTGAGTTTTCTTGTATTGATTATTTGTAACGCCCCAAAATTCCCATTTAATTAGAAATTTAAAATAAAATACGTGGAAAATGAGGGAAAATGTTTCGCGATTTATTTTAAGAAATTATTTACGTGGAAAAGGTTGAGATTGATTTAAATTAGGAATTTAAGAATTTGGGAAAAATTATAAACTTCGAGAATTTTGAAGTCGGGATTTAATGTGGGCCGAGTTAGAAAGAGAGTACGAAGCAAAGTGGACCCAAGCCCACTAAATAACCCTAAAACCCATTTCCTCCTCTTCTTTCCTCACCCACACGACATACCTCTCCCCCTTTCCTCTCCTTCACCGAAAACACTCCCTCCACCAGCCAACCCTCATGGATTTTGAGACAAGGGAGGTGCAAGAATTGATTATGGGGAATTGAATCATGGTAAGTCCCTTCCTTTCTCTTAAATCCCGTCATTTCCCAATACCCTAGTTTCAAAACCTCATAACTCTTTTGATTTAGCTCCGAATCGAGCAAACTATGACTCGTTGGAAAACTTGAGATGTATACTATCTACTATTACCAATTTCGATGAATTAATTGTGGTTTAGGCACTCAAAATCGCATGGAAAACAGCTGCCCTGAATAGTGACGGGATTTGAAGTTTAAGCGGAGATTTTGTGCAAACGCGATTTTAATTACGTTTCAACACTTGGGTAAGTTGATTTGATGTATGTTAAGAGTGTTTTAAGTGTTGGATTTCTTGGGTAGAGAAAATTCTAAATGTGTTATACATTTGAGGATTTAGTTCAGTTGAAAGTGAAATTACAATGGATAAGCATATTCTTATGCTATTGAGAATTATGAGTAATATTTTGATTGATGTCTTGATGATGATCATAGGAGAAACAGAAGTCAGATTGACTTCGGAATTCCTTGATTTGAAATTTCGGGGACGAAATTTTCTAAGAGGGGGAGAATTGTAACATCCTGGAAATTTTTCGTCAATAAATAACGCTAAATTATTGAAATAATAATAATAAAATATGGTTGATATAAGGTTGATATGAAAATAAATTAAGAAAAATAATTGTCACTTCGAACCCACGTACTTTTCTGCCACCCCGCGTACTTTGTTAATTATCAGAAAAAAAATAATGGAAACATACTTTCGGGATTTAGGGGAAATGAGGCCTCAATCCCATTATTAATGTCCACTTCCAGCAGAAAATTATGCTAAGGACAGATAGGATAAGGTGTAAAGCAAGAGAGAAAGAAATCTGGAGAGTTGTGGTGGAGAATTTTGGAGGAAAATTGGGAGGAAAGTTCATCAAAAGTGAAGGTATGATTATGTTTACAAATG
>CANYCX010153938.1:0-17911 GCA_948193385.1 Breynia disticha f. nivosa
TTTATTAACAATTGACTAATACGGACTAAATTGTACGATTTTAATAAATGGTATAAAAATAAATTGAAATGAATAAAAATAAAAAATCACATTAACTGTTTCAAACTCATTAACTTATTTGAACTTTTTTGGACTTAATGAAGAAAATAAGAGATTAGATTTTTTTTGACTTTCCCATTTTGTCCTTAATAACAAATCTGGGCATTAAACCAATCATAATAAAAAAAGTGGGCATTTTTAAAATAAATTTGAAATAAGTGCATTTTTGCAAAACTCAAACTATAATTTGTAAATGTGTTACAAACCCACTTTTTTCCTATTTATACGATAAGCCCAGTCCAATCTTTTTCTAAGAATAAAGGTTAAATTACGCATATATCGTATTTAAAGTACCATCTTTCCATAAATATAGTCTTAACAAAAAAAATCTAAAAAATATTATCTTTCATGAATCTATTCCTTTTATTGCAACTCATATATATAACTCAAATTAGAGGCATCTTGTATGTTTTGTCTGCATTTCCCGTAATGCTCCAGCCTCCTCCTCTATCTCTTTAAGCCTCTTTTTCATATCCTCCAACTCCTAATTTAATTCAAAACCACAAGTTAATCTCAAAAACAATAATTCCATCACACAAAAACAAACACGAAAAGGCAAAAATAACCTTGGAGCTAGCATCTTGACCTTTGTCTTCTTCCTTGTCGTGACGAGAACTCATGTCGACGTCGGCGTCCATCTCTCCCTCATCTGGAATTTCTCCGCCGTAGACCTCGTGCTCTTGCTCTTGGTCATCGTGGTGGTCCATGTTTTCTGTTCGTTGAGGTTTTGAATTTCTGTTTTATATGAGAAATTTGTTCAAGAGGCTTTTGATTGGGAAAAAATAGTTAGGGATCGAAAGATTGAGGGAGATAGGTAATTTAGTAATTTAGTTTCCTTTTTGAGGATAATATTGGGTTTTAATGGCCGTCGTCTATTATTGGGCCTGAAAAGGTTCATCGGCCCGTTTGTATTGGACGATAGTGTGTGTGATTGCCAAATTCAAAACGACAGGTCGTATTCAGCTTGTTTTACTTGTTTCCCCGCCACTAATAACTATATGGTTCGGAGAAGTTCACAAACATGGCCCCACAAGACACTTTCTTATTACAACCACCAGATAAGGCTTCACTTCACAGCTCTCACATGGCCACTACAACTCACCTCTCCTCTTTATTCATCCCAAAACTCACACTTCCACGTCATCGCCGAGCCACGTGGCACACAGTTTCAGTGAAGAGACTGAGGCATGTCGGTGGTGCACTTAGAACTATGGCAATGAGTCCAGACTTGTTGGGTGATTTTGGAGCAAGGGACCCATTTCCAGCAGAAATAGCGAGTAATTTTGGGGAGAAAGTATTAGGAGCTGGTGATACTGAGCATAAGATTTTGATTCCAAATATTTCTGCTTTGTCTCTTTCTCAACTTGAATGTTCTCCTGTTTCTCCTCTACAAACTCCTATGGATAAGGAGGATGCTACCAAGTTGCTCAAGAAGGTTTCTCTTTCCAGACCCTTTTTTGTGTGTTGAGATTGATGGAATTACACTGTTTGTACTGTCATGAGGATTTATATATGAGTTGGGTTTAGTAAGTTGCATTAGTTTTAATTAAAAGTGTGATTTTTGTCTAGGATAGATAGTTATTACTACGGAGTTGTGGTGAAGTTTTGAGCTTTTTTGTATTTCTTTGTTGGGAATCTTTGTATTTGAGGATTTGGAGATTGAATTGTTGATTTAATGCTAGAATTTTGTTGAATGTTTGAAATATGGTATGATTGGCCTAACGTTTTACTTCTGAACGAATGCGGGAATACTTTTCTAGTTTTCGCAAACTTTTGTGCTTTAGTTAAAAAGATTAATCTTTTGCCATCCAGATTATTGGCTGGAGACTCTTAGATGAAGAAGACAGACTTAAGCTACAATGCTTATGGAAGTTGAGAGATTTTCAATGTGGGGTCGAACTTGTCAACAGAATTTACAAAGCTGTAGAAAGTTCAGGCCATTTCCCTGATCTGCACATAGAACAGCCTAATCAAGTTCGAGCTGAACTTTGGACTGAATCCATCGGTAAGCTATACTTTGATATACCTTCATCTTTCTAGGCCTAAAAAGTTTTAATGCAGTATGGCTTTAGAGCCTGTTCCTGTTGGATTCACATTGCATTCTTCCGTTTCTGATACGGTGCTTGAAAACTTTGCTGTGAACTGCAGGTGGCTTGAGCATGAATGATTTTATCATAGCTGCCAAAATTGATGAAATTAAGACATCAGATCTTACTCCAAGGAAAAGAATATGGGCATAACATTGCTGGACAGTAGAGTAGAGTGGTGCCTTTTTTCTGCTAGACAAACTTAGCATTCCTGTCTGCTCATATCATATACTTGTAAAACTGCATCCAGTGACTCTATGTTCTTCAATTTATAAGACAAGCTCGCAATTTTTTCATGCTTTCTTCTAAATATGAATGAGTCTGACTCGTGTGAAATTGGTTTATCGTGGAGGATGGTAATTGAAATTGTGAAGAGCGAGACGGCTGATTCATTTATATATGGATTGATGACTCTCACTTGAATCGTAATATGTGATCTTATTAAATCTTGTCACCATCTTCCTTTTTTTTTGGTCAAGTCCCGGTATCCTCGACCCACTGGGCTGAGACTAATCCGGTTCGGGAAGGAGTTGGGGGTTAAGGTTCATTTCCCTTCCAATCGACGTTGCGGGAGATCGAACCGTAGTCCGCCCTACCAAGTTCAGCCCCCATTACCACTGAAGCAAGGTTGGTTGTCACCATCTTCCTTAACATTTCAGAACAATACATATGAGTACTACTGCATCTTGGTCGTGTGTACTACACAGTACAGAAGAACCTTGTAGATGAACTGAAGAAGTACAACATAAATCTTATCAGAAGTACTAAACTTACAGTACACAAATGAATGGCTGATGTGGCTAGTGACCAAACTGAAATTTTAACATCATTGCAATATATAATATCACATAAGTAAGTGACAAGTTGGTTCAATATTTGTACTACACTAAATATAAAAGCAGCAGTGCAAGACCTATTTCAAAAAACCTGAAGTTTGATGCAAAAACCAGCTAAGAATGGCTACAACAGCTACAACGACTATACCTCTAAAATGCTCACTTTTTCCATGCCAAGGTTGCTCCTTTATCATAACCCATTCGACATTTTCTTGCTTTCAACTTACTTTGTCTTTATCTCTGCGTCTAATTTCTAACTCATTGCCTTGTAGGTTTTGCTTCAAAAAATGGTCATTTATGGTCAAAACAGGTTTGTTTCAGCCAATGTCGTTAATTTCATGTGTAAACTGATTGAACTGAGTAAAAAAAAAGTATCTTGAATAAAAAAACTAAAGCTTTGAACTGAAGAAACAAAAAAAAAAACAAACTTTTAATTCTTATACTAAACTGTTCGATGAAATGTTTGTATGGTGAAATTTTGCACAAACTGCTTTAAGTCATGTGTGGCTGCAGAGGCAATGCAGAAGAAGGGCTGGTCTCTGCACGATTACGGCGAAGTTTGAACTGAAGCCTCCTCCATATCCAATGGTAAGATTGGGGTATGCGGGTTTTGTTTAGTTGCTGTGATGTCAGTTGATTAAGCATGGATTGTTGTTCTTGTGACAGGATGCTTTGCAGCCATATATGAGTAAGGACACATTTGAATATCATTGGGGGAAGCATCATAGGGCTTATGTGGACAATTTGAACAAGCAGATTGCAGGAACTGAACTGGATTCTCTCTCACTAGAAGAAGTAATAACTATTACTTACAATAAGGGTGACATTCTCCCTGCTTTCAACAATGCTGCACAGGTACGCTGTACAAATTTTTCTCGTTTTCTTCCTCATGGTCTCAAATTACCAACTTTTAATCGTAAGTGAACTTAAATTATTCTTAGTCTTGTCTGATAATGTGGAATTTTGTAAGTAAAGGTCTTATGACTCTCCTGACACAAGCTTGGAAAGTTCAATTTCAGGCCTGGAACCATCAATTTTTCTGGGAGTCGATGAAACCAGGTGGTGGAGGAAAGCCATCAGGAGAACTTCTGCAGTTGATTGAAAGGGACTTTGGTTCTTTTGAAAAATTTGTGGAAGAATTTAAAGCTGCAGCGGCTACACAGTTTGGTTCAGGATGGGCTTGGCTAGTATGTCAGTATTTTTCCCCTCCGACGTTAATGATTTTCTCTGTCTTTTCTCTTCAACCGAAGCCATAAGAATCTTATCAGCAAAACTGATGGCAGTGATCTCTTTTATGGTTCAATTGTCTCAGATAAAGCAAACAGGTTGGATGTTGAAAATGCAGTGAATCCACTTCCATCCGAGGAAGACAAGAAGCTCACGGTGGTTAAGAGTCCGAATGCCATAAATCCCCTAGTTTGGGATTATTCTGTGAGTATTTTATAATTCATGCATACATTTTTCCATCTTGCAAACTGACGAACTAGAAATAGACGAGCTAAGAAAAATACGGCAAGAAAGAACAATACTGTAGAAAAATACTCGATAAAAGAAAGATGACTAAATGAGTATTTGTTTCCGTCTCTGATCTTACCTCAAATCAATTTAAGATTCTTACGATCTTGATTGTTTGCAGCCGCTCCTCACTATCGATGTTTGGGAGGTATGAATCTATGTATTTTTTTCCTTAAATTTTCCTTTGTGATTGCGATTTGAAGAAATGATTGCTCACTTCATTTTTCAACCTTCATGTTGTGTCTACTGTCAACAGCATGCTTACTACCTTGACTTTCAGGTGAGGCTTATTTATTCTGAAACAAGTAGGATTGATTGAATGTTCTATGATACAGAAACTCATTTCAATCTTTTATATTCCTACTTAGAGAACAATCAACTCTTTTTTTCTGTATCTAGAATCGACGTCCCGATTACATATCAACTTTTATGGAGAAGTTAGTATCATGGGAAGCGGCTAGTGCAAGACTTGAAATCGCAAAGACTCGAGCACTTGAGAGAGAAAAAGAAGATGAAAGGAGAAATCTGGGCGAAGAGGAGGATAAAGGATCGAATGGCAGAACTGTAGGGACGGTTGTGGATAGTGAAACCGAAGATTCAGAAGCCGATTGACTTCAGATTAGTTTTGCAGTTGTGATAATGTAGCAGAGGCTGGATGAAGGCAATAAATCAATCTCTTAGTGAACTTATCTTCAACTTGCTTTCATCGAATAGGTGATAACTTCAGAGACAAAAGGCCATCAACTCCCGGCCGAGGTGGTAAAAATATCCCAAAAGCGAACAGTATCATCTCCAGAAGCTGATGCCGCAGTCAATCCATCAGGACTCTGCAACATTATTCAAAAAACTAATGATACGTAACTTTCGCTAACAATTTCTAACACAATAACACGATTTATGAATACGCGATTATGATCTAAGAAAGGTTGATGACTCTAAAAAAATGCCTGTGCAACGTTACAATTCTAGTCAACGATGGATACTTCCACAAACTTAGATGATTTCCAGGTTTGCGCACACCAAAACCATGACCGCTCAATGTCTCTTTGTGATGTCCGTTCCATTCCAGTCCACAAATCTGCAACATCCAACATCAACTGCATATGCTGTTGTGATCTGCATGCAATAAGAATTACATTGAACCAATGAAGCCGTAGACTTGCCTGCGCATTTGTGTTGATGCTGCCGACGCATGTTCCTCTTTGGGTGTTCCATATCTTGATACAACGATCGGATATGCCTCCCCCAGAAGCAAGTATGCCAAATTGATGGGGACACCATGCGAGGGCTTTGATCGCATCGCGATGGTCGCGGAAGCGATGCAAGAATTCAGATGAGCTCATTCTGGCTCTTTCCCATATGTGCACAACATGATCACTCACACCACTTGCCAACAGATTGCCTTCACTGAACCATTTCAAACCACACACTGATTTGCCATGAGCTTTAATGCGGCATGTTGGCTTGTTTCCCACTCTGTGTGAGGGCACGAAATTAAGATTCAGAAATGAAGCTTCAGAAACAAAAACAAAATGAAGTTTTATTGGCATATTCCAAGTACCATCATGATTAATAATTGATCCATTTCCTTTTCCAGTTGTTACAGTACGACCTTTCCATGATATGCCTCCTACTTTACTTCCGTGACCTACTAGACTCTGAATCTGCTAGTGATAGAACAGAAATAATGTCTTCAATGTCAACAAATCCAAAACTTGAAACCATTTGGACATTCTTGGATAGAATAAGAGCTTACGCATTTGGAAGTCTCGGCATCCCAAATCTGCAGAGTCCTGATTGATTGTATCCGGTTGCCAAACTTCTCGCATCCTCGGACCAAGCTATGCTTGTCAGAAAACCTTTGAATAACATGCTCACCATCATGGTCTCCGAGTTATACAAATGCAAGGCGCATCCCAATGCTACTGCAAGAGTATTGATTCCCCAATCCATGATGTTCAAATAGAAATCTTCTCTAACACATGGTGCATCCAGAAACCCAGCTTCTATCTGCTCTTCACCATATGAAACAACTTAAAAGAGATGAATGCAAATAACAAGCAGATCAATCTTTCATTCATTATCGATGCTAAAAGATACAATTCATCAATGTCTATAAGTTCAAGCATAAAAATTGAAATGTAGACCTCAGGGAGCGAGGCGTAGATTGCTTGGCTTTGGTGCTCTATGCCTCTTGAGTCCTGTCTTCTCATCTCATCAATGAGACGAGAAGACCTTCTACTGGATTTTGGACTTCCTCTAAAAACCAACATTTTCAATGGTCTTCCTTCTAAGTCGAGAGTTAGATTTCTCCTCAACTTCTCTCGATATGATTCCTGCCACACAGAAGATAAGGACTAGAAATGTTTTCTTGAAAATATTCTAGATTGATATTAGTAAGTTTTCAAGAAAGAACTTGTGCAAAGGGTGTACACTAGAACCGCCTTTGTCAACTTCTTTGATGTTCTTGTTGGTCAACAAACCATGAGCTGCCCCAAGATTCATCAAACTCGTGTGAACCTGTCACCCTTTACACATCCAAGAAACAACAAAACAAACTTCATAAAGAAGACACAAACCAAACAGTGAACTGAGAGAAAAATCGAGAACAAAGAAGATATTGTACAGGAAAGTTATAAAGAGTAGGACTGTGATGATCGCAGAGTCGTCTTGGAGAAAACCAATTAGTTTTGACAGGTGACTCTGTGTTTTTACTCATATTTTAGAGAAATAGTTAAACCAAGACCAACAGTGGTTGTTTCTCGACTCTGTATTCATTCATAGAGGAAGGCTTAGATTCTCTTCCGGCAAAAGTAACCGTTATCATTGCCTTTAGTTATAATCAAAACGGCGCCAACTAAGCCGGTTTAACCGATGAATAAATTATGTAATTTGAACAAACTAGCGACTAAATGAAAATTAAGGAATAAAAAATGACATGGCAGAATAATCATTTATATAATCAACGTATCGTCTAAACATTTACACTTTGTAACAATCAATCATCTATATCGTTACGTACAAAACTTGTTCATTATATACAATAATACGATTGTTTCAAGTAATAAACCAAAATCTATGGAACTACATCACTGTACTTGTATTAGACATGTACACATTCTTGTCTAACCTGTTTCTAATCACTGTGTTACTTTCATTATCAAGATCAACAATGGCTGTATCTCCTGGCTTTAACATTCCTCCCAGGAACGCTTCACTCAATGGATTTTCTATTATTTCAGTCACTGCTCTTCTCAGCGGCCGTGCTCCGTAAACCTTATCGTAACCTTTCTGACACACTAGAGCTTTCACAGATTCTGACACCTCCAAACCCATTCCGAGAGACATCAACCTTTCTTTCACTTCTTGCAACATCAGACTTAAAATCGACAGCATCTGAAATTAACGGCGAAGTAAAACGACGAATCAAATGACTGCAATACGAAACATGTAACAGGGGTCGTAAATAAGGTCGGTCGTACAGTCCCGAGTTGAAGAGAGACAAACCTGAGATTTCTCGAGTGGACGGAAAACCACTACTTCATCTATTCTGTTGAGCAACTCTGGACGGAAGTATTGCTTGAGTTCTTCTATTACTAAAGCTTTTATTCCAGCATATGAAGTTGACTCATCATCTGAAAGCATGAAACCGATGGAGGTACGGCCGCCTTTTGCAATGGCAGTAGAACCCACGTTGGAGGTCATCACTATCAAAGCATTCTTAAATGACACCCTCCTTCCCTGTTTAACCAAGTTTTTTCAGAATAAGATCCAAACTAAATAACTGAATCATCAACAGTAAAATAAGCAAAAACGGCACACCATAATTAACATTGTTTCGAATGTTTTTGTCCTAAGATGAAACCTAATTTTCATTGTTATTTCAACAACAGGTAAAAGCGAATGCACGGCGGCTTGTACAAACCTGAGAATCTGTAAGGTGCCCATCTTCAAACAATTGGAGTAGGATATTGAATATATCAGGATGGGCCTTCTCTATTTCATCAAGCAAAACCACAGTAAAAGGCCTTCTCCTTATTGCTTCTGTCAACGTGCCGCCCTCGCCAAAACCAACATAACCTGGTGGTGCTCCTATCAGTTTGCTCACTGTATGCCGCTCCATGTATTCGCTCATATCCAATCTCAGCATAGCCGACTCCTACAGCGATAAAGTTAAGGGAAAAAGATAAGTAAATAAGAATTTTAAACCATAACAATCCCATGTTGTATTCTACTTCTGAGGCTTACCGAACCAAAATAGGATGCTGCCAAAGCTTTTGTTAGTTCCGTCTTCCCCACCCCAGTTGGACCACAAAATAGCATTGCAGCTATGGGTCTGTCAGGATCCTTCAAACCTACACGAGATCTCTTAACCGCTCTAGAGATTGCAGCGACAGCCTCATCTTGACCAATCACACGTTTTCTTAGATGCTCCTCGAGACCCACCAGAGACATTCTTTCATCAGCAGTGAGCTGCTGAACTGGGATTCCGGACCACAGAGAAGCAACTGCTGCTATATCCTCAGCCCCCACTACAGTAGGTCTGAAAGCAGAAATGAAATTAAAACAAAAAAATCAGAGAAGATTAATTCATGCCTGCTGATTTTCATTTTTGAACAAAATTCAGGAAGAGCAAATATCATACACATCATCTTTCGAAGGGGCAGGCAAAGCAGATTCTGAAATTATTTCTCTAGAGTTATCCGCATCAGAAGTACGGTCTGTGGCATGGTCATCATTTTTCAGCCTAGTCGTCAATACCTGCGTGAATTACACATTACACATGCTATTTTAGTGACAGATTATTAAAACTTGTATTGTACTTAAAGTCTTAAAGCACAACGTCATACCACATCATGCATGGCCTGAACAGTTCTGATTTCTTGCCAATAATCATCTGGAGATTTGGAAAGTATACAAGTTTGCTGCTCTTTCTTCTTTTTATGGGTCTCAATACGAGACCTACTTCCTGCCTCATCAATGAGATCAATGGCTTTGTCTGGAAGAAACCTATCCGCAATATATCTTGCTGATAGATACACAGCAGCATCTATGGCCTCCATGGTGAATTTGCAATGGTGATGAGCCTCGTATTTCTGGCGCAGACCCAGCAAAATCTTTACCGCATCCTCCTAAACATTTATGGAAAATGATGAAAAAATTAGAAAAAATGAGAAAAAGAAAAAAAGAAAACAAACTCGTGCAACAAACATAAGTTTTTGCAATCAACCTGGCTTGGTTCATTAACCAACACGGGTTGGAATCTCCGTGCCAGGGCTTTATCGTTTTCAAAATGTGACCTGTATTCATCAAGGGTTGTGGATGCAATACACTGCAGCAAGAGACACATTGTTCAAACACAGCTTAAAGGATAAAAACAACTAGGAAATAACCAAGAGACGATTCGAGAATGACATCAATAGTCAAATGCACATCCTAAGAATGGCATTCATCATCGATAAAAGTTTCAATGGTCTAACCTAAATAAGTTGACAAAAACTAATTAAAGGAGTCCAAGCAAGACTGCATCATGAAATACCTGTAGTTCACCTCTCCCCAGGGAAGGCTTCAACAAATTAGCAATATCAAGTCCAGAACCCTTGTTTCCTTTTCCAACAGTACCGGCCCCAACAAGGCTATGAACCTCATCAATAAAAAGAATGATGTTACCTGCAAGGAAAGCATGTCATGACTGAACAACAAGGCAATCATTCTCTTTGCAAATGTAATTCCAAATTGAGCTACCTTCTTCATTTATCTCTTTCAATAGCGAAGTAACGCGCGCCTCTAATTCTCCCCTTTCCTTTGCACCGGCAATTAAGAGTCCTGTATCCAAGGACATTACGCGCTTTGCCTGTACATAACTAAAAAGATATAATACTTCCAGCAGAAAAATATCTTCAACTATACACTTGCAATATCCACAGATGAGAACTTGTCCTTAAAAAACTGACCAAGAGGAAAATAGGAACAGCTGCCTGAGCAATATTAATGGCTAGTCCTTCTGCAATGGCTGTTTTCCCAACTCCAGGTTCACCGAGAAGAATCGGATTATTTTTGGTTCTACGGCAAAGAATCTGAACAATTCTTTCAACCTCTGTTTCTCTTCCAATAACAGGATCAATTAGTCCATCGCCGGCACGAGCCGTGAGATCCACGCAGAATTGAGCTAATGCACTTTTCTCTGCAAATGATAACATAGAGATTAACCATTCTGCTATTTAATCACAATAATAAGACAAGCCACGAAAAAAAAAGTTCGTTTCACACCATTTGCTTTCTCTGGTGATCTTAAAGATGCAGCTTTCTTAGAAAATAACTTATCATTTGGCCCTTTGGATTCCACATTTAAGTCCCTTCCATCTTTGGCTAATTCTGCTTTAAGTCTATTAACTGCCAATGCTGCCAATTCTGTTATACTTGCTCCTAACCTGAAATCAAATATCAATCCAAGTCCTTAAACTAAATTTTTTTTTTCAACATAAAAATGAAATATAAGTGCATCAAAGAAAGATCACTTAATATAAATTCAAATACCTCGTAAGAACTCTTGCTGCACTACCATCATCAACAGTGAACAATCCAATGGCTATATGTTCTGGAGCAATAAAATTATACCCCATAGTCCTTGAATACTCAACAGCAGCCTCAAAAACCTTTTTTGTACTTATAGAGAAAGGCACATCAGTTGAAGGCCCTATTTTTTCAACTCCTTTCTCTTGTTTAGAAACAGAGGTATCATTTTCACCATCCTCAACATCATTCTCTTCATTCCAAACCTTTCTAACAATTTCACGAGCTCTATCAATCTTTATTCCGGAACCAAGAAAACCACTTGGACCAGGATCCTCGTGAATCAAACCAAGTAATAAATGCTGTGTAAAGACCATATCTTTACCTAAAGCTCTAGCTTCTTTTTGTGAAAAAATTACTGCTTTTATTGCTCTCTCAGTAAACCTTTCAAAAACAGCTGAAACTTGCAAAATTCTGCTACTTCTTCGACCAGAACGTTTATGTTTTAAGGAAAGTGGGGAATTTGGTTTGTGTTTATGAGAAATAGACATGCCAAAACATGAAGAAAATGAAGAAGAAATGCTATTGTTATTGCTGTGAAATGCAAATATAGGATCAAATTTACCAGAACGTGAAGCTAGTAAGCAAATTTCCCCTCTTGAATGAACTGAAAGAGGCGATGAATATAATATTTCCATTATCTTCTTGCTACCACTATGAGGGCAATAAAGAAATTGTGATTATAAGAAGAAAGACGGAATCTTTACGAGTTTGACAAGAAAATACTACGATCCTATAAATTTGGGACGGCCCAAACTAATAAAACACTAAAAGATTTAAGCTCTAAATACTATTGAAGGACAAGCATCTTAAATATCTTGATGAAGAGGAGGGAGAGAAGAAAAGTAAGGAATGGAATGGAAAAAGAAAGAAAAGGTTAGTTGACACGTTAAGCAACATACCCACGTTTTCACCATTGTTTTTCAACCAGATTTGAACAAAAAACTGTACTTATGTGGCTCAAAGTCTTTAACTTTTTTTGCATGAGTTTAATTAACTTTGCCTATGTTTTGGAGGTCGGCGAGTTAAGCTAAAAGGCAGGAGGACAAGTCATCTACGGAAGCAAGAAGAATTGTTTATAAGGGGTTTGCAAGCAACTACGGTCCACCTTTGATGTCAATTTTATGTCTTGTCTTCACTGAACCTCTGTAGCAATTCTAAACAACTTTGTTTTCTCCAACCCAAAACTTATCTTCCAACGTTGAGAGTTCAAATTTTGATAAGAACATATAAAATGACTTGTAACGAAATTGATGATTCTATTAAAATCAGACTGAACTATTCCATCGAATTAATTAACTGATTACTGATTTAATATAATTTTATCATTTAAATCGATTTATAGGTGAACTGATAGAAAATTAGTAAACAGACCAGTTCAATCAATAAATTAATAATTTTAAATATTAAAAAAATTTAAACCGATTCGACCCATAAACCAATCACCAGTTTGATCATTGATCTGATTCTGATAACATTCGTACGAGCAAATAAATGATTTGTCAATGACATTACTCCAATAAAATTGAAAATATCTTTTTTTTTTAGAATGAATAAGATAATTTAAGAAAAATAATCCCTCCAAAGTGAAAGTTCTACGATTGCACTTGTCGAAAATTTAAGAAGTAAATCCCACAAGAGTGTTAAAAATCAATGGATTTGGAAAGAATCTGAAAATAATGAATCTGATGTTTAGAATAACTGTGATGAACTGTAATTACCAGTTATGCATGGAATGACTCTCCAATGCTCCAATGGAATACGATTCTGAACTCCTCTGCCTCCATTGTGTAGCTAATCTTTGACGCGTCACTAGAGACAGCTTTTAGAAGTCCACATCTGATCTGAAAGAGTAGATACCAAAGTTCTATATATATAGCTTACCAGTAATCATTGCATGAACATTTACCATCTTGAAAGTGATGGAATCTATTTGCATCCCTGACAATAATCTTCTGACAGTATAAAAATGAAATGCACTTGAAGGCAGAGTGACAATCGTTGCAGACGCGGAGATTCTTCGTCACACGAATCGGCGATACGCGATCATTCTTCAGGATTCCAAATGCCACAGCCAGTTTTTCACTGTGATAGTTCAGGATGTGTTCTTTATCTTCATCTTCTACATCATGTAGAACACATGATAAGTCTGGTACATATCCTGCCATTTTCTTCTCAGTTGCCAGCATCTCAACTTTTTTAAACACCTCTTCCCGGTATGGACTTTCTTGGTCATATGTGTGAAAACCGTGAATCTCTTTACCATACTCGATCACACTGAAAGCTGCAGGTTTCTTCAAGCCTTTGTTCTTTAGATTTTGTCTTAATTTCCCAACTTCTTGCCATTTGTTTGATGCTGCATATATATTCGACATTAGCACGTAGTATCCCGTATGATCTGGCTCGAGTTGGAATAAATTATCGGCTGCAATTACCCCCAGTTCTGTGTTCCCATGAATTTTGCAAGCCAAAAGCAGAGCACCCCACACTGTATCAGTTGGAGGCAAGGGCATCTCTCTGATCAGATCAAATGCTTCTTGAAGAAATCCGGCCCGGCCGAGCATATCAACCATACAAGCATAGTGTTTAGCTTCTGGCATTACTGATAGCTTTTGCATAACTGCAAAACACTTTTTACCTTCATAGACGAGGCCTGCGTGGCTGCAAGCGGAGAGAACAGAGGTGAAAGTGATATGGTTTGGTTCCACACCCTCCTCTTGCATTCTTGAGAAGAGTTTCAGGGCTTCTTTTCCATGTCCATGCACCCCATACCCAGAAATCAGTACATTCCAAGCACTAGTGCTCCTTTCACTCTGAAGAATCCCCACAAATATCTTTCTGGCAGTTTCAAGATCTCCACACTTAGCATACATGTCCATGAGGGCATTCTGAAGATTTTTGTCAATTTCAAATTTTCTATCAATTATCAAATCATGAAACTTCTTTCCAAGGCCATGGCAACCCAAATAAGCACTGGCTGAGACCATGATGAGTGCAGTCACCCCACTAGGCTCGCACCCAGAATCCTGCATTTCATCAAAAAGCAAAACTGCTTCACTAGCTTGGCCATTTTGGGTGTAACCTGGAAGCATAGAATTCCAGGAGATAGCATTCTTCTCATCCATCATATCAAAAGCCATACGAGCCTTTCCCATATCTCCACATTTAGCATACATAGCAATAATTGAATTCCCAACCCATATTTCATCAACAAACAAATTACGAATAGCATGACCATGAACTGAAAGAGCCCTTTTAACATCTCCTAACTGACCAACAGCTGATCCAACACTCACCACAGCAACACAATCCGGCATTAAACCCGCTTGCTGCATTTCCTGGAACAATCTAATGGCTTCTTCAGGCTCCTCGGCCTGTTCATAAGCTGTAATCATCCCAGTCCAACAAACCAAATCCCTCACAGGCATTTCATCGAAAATCTTGCGACTTTCATTGAAATATCCACACTTTGCATACATATCCACCAAAGCAGCCTCAACATACATATCAGAATCAAACCCTTTTTTCGTAGCATCTGCATGAACAACTTTCCCTTGAGCAACCATTGAACTTAAAGCACATGCTTTAAACACGAAAGGGTAAGTATAACTGTTCGACGTAGCGCCTGACCGCCGCATTAGCAAGAACAATTCCATAGTTTCAACACAGCAGCCTCCATTTGCATAGGCTCTAATCATTGTGTTTGAAAGAAACGAACTGGGTTTCTCATTATAAACACTGACATAATCAAACAAAGATCTAGCACTTTTAAGGTCTCCATATTTACCGTATTTGATGATGATTTGAGCACACAAATGAGGGCTCTGCGTGACCAGATTGACTGTGGTAAGAGCAGAGTGAATTTTCTCGAGAGAAACCAAGTTATCACAGGACTTGAGAAGATTGTCATAGCGAGCTTCAGTTGGAAGAGGAGTGTAGCTAAAATGGCAAAGGAGGTTAAATGAATACAGATTACAATTGCTTAACAGAGGTTTATAAGAGAGTAGTGAGAGGCGGTGGCACAGTAAGCCTAGACGGTGCATCCTCACAAGAACCATTAACAGGTACGATATATACAATATCCATTACAGCGAAAACATGTTGATTATCATGAAGCCATTGACAATGAGCTTATTATGTACAAAGGAATGGTACGCACATGCAGTATTTTCTGTTAAATCATCTATCAGCTAATGAACTTGGCTGCCTCATTACGCTGCAGGTTTCTCTATGATGCTCCTTGCAGTAAGAGTAAATATTCACAGTATGATTATTTACATTTGGACTATTAAAATCTGTTGCCAGCCTTGGACTAGATTAATATTTGTTGGGATTAGATTAGATTTTCTTCGGAGAGATTTGCAGTCTTGGGAAGTATAACTTTGACATGATAGTTAAGATGTTTCAGGAAAATTCAGATTATTGACACTATTGCTAGGGACGATATAGTATACGATTAACTAGACGTCCGTGTAAGTTATGTATGACGTCTAGTTAATCGTATAACGTAACAGAAGGTTACACAAAAATTATACGGGCGTGAGAAAAGTCAACCAGCTGCCTCAAAAGCATCTCAGCATAAGCTTTCTCATCTTCCTTATCCAAAACACCATAATTACAAGCTTCGACAATATCGTCTTCTTCATCAGGAACCTCCTCAACCACATCTACTATAATTACTAACAGCTACCCGCAGAAAGTATTATCGTGCCAAACGAATATAATAAGACTAGTTTAATTATTCGCGGGTCGCGTGGTGGTAATATATATTTGCAAGTAGTTGTGTTACCATATGTGAATAGATCAATAGATTTTATTGTAGTGTGAGAAAATTAATATGAAGAAATAATAAGATTTTATTGAAAACATCGTGGATGAATTTCTATGTCATAATATAAATTAAAAAGTTCTTTCTATAAACAAATAATTTATTCAATGTCATGTATTTTTTATGTTAACTTATAAATATATTTTATTTATTTTACTTAAATTATGTGTTCTTTTTCACTTAACAACAAGTGAAAACAAAGAAGATGAAAGTATAGAGAATGTGTGGATATAATATGATTTCATGACAATGTTACAATATAATTTTTTTTAATTAAGATATGAATATGCTGCATTTTTTTCTACTGATAAAAAGTTATTTATTAAGAGAAGATATTGTGTATGTATGTATATTCTTTTATTTTTTTTATGTTAAGATGCATTCAATAAGTCCAAATGTTAGTTTTTAAGATGCATGTATTATAGTAATTAAAGAACAATATATTTTTAATCAATTGTAGTGAAAAGTAAAAGTTATATTATGGCCCAAAATAATTTATATATCAATAATGGGGGACATGACTACTGAAGTATGTTGATAGCTCTATAAATAGTAGTTAAAAAATACAACTTTTGGGAATATTAGAAAAATATAACACAACATGATAAATATTGTAAAAAAATATATTAGAATTGCAAATGGTTTATATGGTAATAAAAACAAATATTATGGAAATATGACCATTATTTAGGTAACTTCTAGGTCATAATTGAATTTATATAAAATTAATATAGTATAAAAGTATGTGATCAATATATCGTAGTTAAATAATAATATAATAATTGATAAAAAATTGAATAATAACTTAATTATCACTTATTAAATAAATAATATTAAATGAACTAATATGCATATTTTTTATATAGTATTTCTAAAAAGAATTAATGCATTAAAATTAATAAATTGTTAATATTATTCTTGATATAACTTATCACCAAATAACCACTAACATATCGTAAGATATACAAAACATGAGATTCATAAAATATTGGCATGACTTCCACTATGATAATATGATTGCATAAATAATTCATGATGAAATATTAAAATTTAAATAACAATAAAATATATTGTAGATCAACATACACTTAAATACATAAATATAATTTTCTATACATTCTTTTTATTTTAATAAATACTAAAGTCATTAATATACATAATATCAAATTCAATGAATAGATAAAAGTCATAAAAGTTACAGAATATTGTGACTTTATTAATAAGTCATTCATAAATATCTGATTCATTTAATATAGTTAATATATAAAATGTCATAAACTTGACACATGTTTATTTTAGAAAATTTCAAGGATTCTTGTTTGAACAGTTTCTACTTTTATATATAGTACACAGATTGTTAAATTTTGACAGCACCATTCAGCATTGTCATTATAAATAGTATCTATGCATTGGTTTTGGTACTTGTACTCATAGTTCTCACTACTCTGCTTCCAATAGAAACGATAACTGTTGAATTAAATGGATTTTGAAGGAGCATACAAAGAAGAGGATGCATGCGTTGATGCCATGCTATTTTCCAGTTACCACATCTTTCCGAGGGTTCTCAATGCAGCGATTCAGCTTGATCTCTTTGGGATCATAGCAAAAGAAGGTAGTTATGTTTCTGCATCTTTGATTGCATCTAAGCTTGCTGCGAAAAATCCAGATGCTCCTTCCATGCTTGATCGGATGCTTCGTTTCTTCGCAAGCCATTGTCTCCTCACTTCCTCTGTAAGAATACCAGAGGACGGCCGTGTTGAGAGAGTTTATGGGCTCACGCCAGCCAGTAAATTCTTCATCAATGGCAGAAAGGATGAATGCAGTTTATCATGCTTTTGGATAACAACTCCTAAAAATGACTTTGTTTCATCATAAATCATCAATTCTGCTACTAAAGATGATATTTTATCATGCTTTTATTAACCAAAGACTTTAAATTGAGCTACAATACAAACGTTAAGTATCAAATTGAA
>CANYCX010154322.1:0-10869 GCA_948193385.1 Breynia disticha f. nivosa
TTTAGTATTTAATCAGATTTAACAACCCAATAAAATATATATATATTTATGCGTAGTTTACTGATCTACCCACAGAAGCCAAGTCCGTGCTGTCCTCTTTGTTAATTAGATTCATAAGCAAACTAATAAGATTGGAGAGGTGTTGACTTATTTATAATCACCCACACCTGCACCACTCATACGACGACGTATTAATGTCTAGGTTTCTTTAATGATTTATTTCGATCTCTCTGGTGAAGAATTGGAGAACATATTAAGTTCGTAAATCTAATAAATTAATTTCCTAAAAGATATTTTTGGATTTTAGTAATTATTGTTAATGTTCATAGATGTAAATTAATATCTACACTTCTTTGGTAGGGAATTAAATGTGATTCCTAAGTTTTTTTTAAACCATAAGGAAAAAAACATTGTTAATTTTTCTCAATAGTTCTAATCTAAAAATAATGATAATCTAGAGAAATTATTCACATCTCTATACATTATTATTAAGGAGAAACAAATTAATATAAAGTCACCAAAAAATTATAAATATTTTTAAGAGAAATAAAATTAAATAAATTAAAAATAATAAAAAATACGATAAAAAGAGTTATACCATAGAAAATTATATAAAAGATAAGAAGAAGTAAACATAATAAAAAGTGATCGACCTCTTCGCTCCTTCTTTGTTTATGTATCTACCCACAAATTATACTTTTTTGGCTAATTTAAAATTTTTGAATAGAAATGACACATTTGGATTAAGTTAATCATAATCGTATCATATTTTATATTAAATATTATTATCTATAAGTGATGACACAAACTTTATAATAATTAAATTTCTGTTATTTGTGTTGTACTATTATATATTTATAAATCATGTTATTAATAAATAATTAATAAAAAATATAAAGTTGGTCAAATAATGCTAATTAGCAACCACCCTACCCAGTCAAGACCGATTACACAATTTTTATTTTTTTTCCAATTTCTTATCCAACCAAATACGAATATAAAATTCCGGACGACACATACATTTCTCCTTCCACCACAAAGTGACAACCGTTTACTTTTCAAATCTAAAATGGCACTTTCGTAATTCCCGCAAACCCCAACCCCCATTTCTAACCCAAACTCTTCATAAATACTCCACATCACTCGCACCCAACACATACCCAAAATTTCTCCCCAAACCCGACCCGATCAAATCGAAAAATGGTTTCCGGACTCATATTCAGAGGCCACGACGACGATGAAGCACATCAAAACCTCGATTCCTACTCTCCGAAACCAACCAAACCATGGCTCAGCGTTTCCCGACCGATTCGCTACATGCTCCGCGAGCAACGCCTTGTTTTTGTCCTAATCGGCATTGCAATCGCCACACTCTTCTTCACGATCCTACCAAAGAGCCATGTCGGCAAATACGATGTCAATTCAATCTCTTACGTGTCTGAAAACAGCGACGCCTTGATGTTCGAAAATCCAGTGACGTACAAATACCCGGTTCGGAGTGTAATTTCCCCGGGGGGAAAAATTCCGCTGGGATTGAAACGCAAAGGGTTGAGAATAGTGGTGACGGGTGGGGCCGGGTTCGTTGGGTCCCACTTGGTGGACAGGTTAATAGAGAGGGGTGATAGTGTAATAGTGGTGGATAATTTTTTTACAGGTAGAAAAGAGAATGTGATGCATCATTTTAATAATCCTAGATTCGAGTTGATTCGACACGACGTCGTTGAGCCTTTGTTGTTGGAAGTTGATCAGATCTATCATTTAGCTTGTCCTGCTTCGCCTGTCCATTACAAGCATAATCCCGTCAAGACTATTAAGACCAATGTTGTGGGAACTCTTAATATGTTGGGGTTGGCAAAACGTGTTGGAGCCAGGTTTTTGCTTACCAGTACTAGTGAAGTTTATGGTGATCCTTTACAACATCCCCAGGTTGAGACTTATTGGGGTAACGTTAATCCGATTGGTAAGTTTTTTTATTTTGTCTTTAATTTTGGATCAATAGCGCGTTCCTTCGTTTTAACGCTCTAAGACTAATTCCTTTGAATCGGAATTCTTCTCTCTAACCCAATCTGCGTTGTCAACTCGGTCACAACGTGTCGACGATTTGTTTTGGCGGAATTCTTTTTGCTATTTCAGCCTTGTGTTGCTGAACGATGATTCATTTTGCATTTCAATAATGTCATGAGTGTGTTACCGGAATCTGGTACATGCGTTTTAGATGTGGAGATGGCAGTCTGCGCAGATTAGCGTAGGAAGTTTTTGTTTCTTTTCTGACGTGCGCTAGGCTTGACGCGTAGGATAGTTAGGCGGTTGAGAGAGGGACGTGTGGGCTGTAGATGCGAAGTGAGGTCGTTGATAAGACCGTGATGAGTGGTCAAATTGAGGAGACGATATTGTGGAAAATTTGAAAGTGAAAATGTGGGGAAGGGTCAAAATGTAATTGTGGTTTTATGGCTTTATAGTGCGAATCTGACAAGGGGTAGTGATTAAAACTGTGACAGGTGTAAGAAGTTGTTACGACGAGGGGAAGAGGACAGCTGAAACATTGACTATGGACTACCACAGAGGGGCAAGTGTTGAGGTATTCACTATGTTCGTTTTTTTTACTTATTTCTGTAAAGTAATGTCTTTTACCATATAAATGTTTTGGAACATTAAGGTGAGTCTCTGTAATTGAATAATTAAAGAGGCATTTAATTGTAACCATGTGGTGAAAAATAAATCCGAGTCTTTTATTTGTTCAATAATAACAGTTTTAATTTTGTGTAATTCGTAAAATGCAGTAAAATAAGAAGAGGACAATTCTCATATTAAAAATCACCAATTTTTTTTGCTAAAAGTGTTGTAAAATTAAAAAAGAGATTTACTTTTGTTGTTTTCTTTTACAGGTCAGGATTGCTAGAATTTTCAATACCTATGGACCTCGAATGTGCATTGATGATGGTCGTGTTGTTAGCAATTTTGTTGCCCAGGTATGAAATTTCTCATTTGTTTTTTGTATTAGGTGACCTGGGCATATGTGTTTTTTTGAACTGTGGGCTAAATAATTGTGGTTTATTACTTGTTAAATAAAGAATTGTGATTTGTTAAGTCACGCAATGGAGGGTAGGGTTCAGTCTAGTAGTTTTTTATTTGTTTATTATATAATTGTAGTGGGCTAATGATGATTAGCTGGATTGATGCAGGCTTTAAGGAAGGAGCCTTTGACTGTTTATGGTAATGGAAAGCAGACAAGGAGTTTCCAATATGTTTCTGACCTGGTATTTCATTTGTCTTTAGTCTTTTTTTTAAGCTTGGGTGTCTTTGTTGTGCTTTTATTCTTTATTCTCTTTTCATTTTTCTGATATGGCAGGAAGGGTTGCCATTACTTTTCTTTTCCCCAAAAAAAATCCCTTTCAGTTAGAATTTGCATAATCAGAATTTCAAATTTTATTAAAAATCTATTGGGACACATATTGTATGTTGCATAAATTTTAGAGGGCAATGGGTATGTGCAAGACATGTTTAAAGTGACCACCATGTGTTGCTTTAATGTATAATTAAATTCTTTTATCTTGGACGTAAGTTCATGTGTGTTCAGTTCTGGAGCAAAGAAATAGTAACTATCTGACTTTTATCGGTGTAACTGTCATTTATCTGAAGATTCTGAACATTAGCAAAACTTTCTTCTGCAACTGAAGAAACAGTTATTGCAGCCCACTGGACATAATTTGACATGAATGCTTCCACATATTAATATTGGAGAAATTTTTTATAAATATTAATTTTTTCAATATTTTCTCTTTTTTTCTATTATTCACATGTTATTAACAATAACACACCTCTTAAAATGTTCTTTTAAAATTATTACTCTTTTTAACTATAACTTATTTGTTAATTTATTTGTCTACTTTTTCTATACACATGAGATTTTGTTTAATAGATTAATTTAGGTTGCGTTAAATCAACATTTTATATGTGTTGGTTGTTAATGAATATTTAAGGTTATTATTTTTGTTAAAATATTTGCCAAATTTAGTATTAGTGTAATTTGCCCTTAATATTAGGAGTGGGATAAGTGATTAGCTTGAGCTAAGATGCATTTATGATCTGCGAAACAAGATTTATTATAGCTTATAGTTACTGAAACTCGATATTTCTTTTGTTGAAATTAGGTTGAGGGTCTGATGCGCCTTATGGAAGGAGAACATGTTGGACCTTTTAATCTTGGAAACCCCGGTGAATTCACCATGCTCGAGCTCGCTCAGGTAAAGCTAAAAAACTCTCTCAGGCTGCAATTGATGAGTTTTTCTTCACACCAAAACTTGTTGACACATGACATTGGCATCACAACATTTCTGCTTTTCATAATTTCTGAAACTCTCAACTACAGAATGTGGACTGACAAATGTTATTTTGTTATAGGTGGTACAAGAAACAATTGACTCAAATGCAAGAATTGAATTCAGGCCAAACACAGAAGATGACCCACACAAGAGGAAACCTGACATAACCAAGGCCAAGGATCTACTGGGCTGGGAACCAAAGATCTCTCTGCGAAACGGTCTTCCTCTGATGGTCTCCGACTTCAGGCAACGTATCTTCGGTGACCACAAGGAAGGCGCCGCCACCACTAAGTCAACATCATAGGTTGGTCAGTGCATTCTCCTAGCCAAAGATAATTTGTTTAACTGAAAACGAACTTATTACTTCATAATTCCGAGTTCCGAGCATTACAACTGTGGCGGCGATAGCATTTATGGAGCTCCCATGTTCACCGGCGGAGGGATTAGGAAGTGTCGCAATTTCCTTGAGTTAAATCTTTGTAATTTTCATATTATATGCCTTTTTCTAAAGGATAAAATAGACGGAAGTATCATTTGATTAAGCTTTATTATTAGTTTCTTCCATGTCGTTTATCAAATAGCTCATTCAGCTATTTCATTTTGTTGTCTCCATTGCTTTTCGCATCCCATTTTACCATCTTATCTCTCAATGGTTTCCGATGCAAAAGATTGCGCTGAGATTGTCAACGAACATAGTCAAATTGGAATGTTAAAATTATGTCATCAAACACGAGTGTTGAGTTTTTTATTCTTGCTGTTAAACTGCGCTGAGATTCTAGCTTGATTTATTTATTAACGAATCGAGTCAGAAATAATCTTTAAGCGAGTCGAATGTCAAGCTATTTGTAAACTGGTGAATGTGCTAACATTAGCATCAATTTTGCCCTTTCACTGCTAAAAGTGCCAGAAAGTTGCTGTTAAATTTTGTGTAACTTCACGAAAGGAACAGAAATGGTCAAATGCAGAAGGAACACTGCAATGCGGATGATTTACTGTGTTGTGAAATGTCCTCATTTAACAAAGCTTAGCAAATGATCACATCATACTTAAACAATCAAAAAGTCTTATCAACAAGCAAAACAGAGGGGAGAGAAGAACTGCAATAATCTTTCTAGTAAAAATTTCAATAATGCAGGACGCAAACACACCTAACTATTCTCAAATTAAAAGACTGTTACAAAACGGCAGGCATCCTAAGTTTGCATGGTATCTAAAGATACTCGAAATCATCCCATCTCACTTCGGATTTCGGAGGACAATGATGACAGAGTCCCCACGGAGGAACATTTTGCTTATGAACCTGTCCTTGTTGACTGGTTGAGCTTTCTTCTTGCCTTTACCAGTTTTAGGTACCTAGAAAGACGGAATAGGCATTATTCACAAGCAACTCAGCACTTATTCGAAACACAACAGTATCGGCTTTATCAAGGAAAAACAACATTATAACAGACATAGTAATGCAAGTAAATCAACCTCGGTCCACATCTCTCTAACATTTTCTAGAACCATATTGCAGTGCCTGTCAAATGCCCTCACACGGCCAAGAAGCTTCTTGTTGTTGCGACAATTTATCAGGACCTAAACACAAGACAATGACAAGATTTGAAATCAGCAAAAACCCAGAAAAACTATAGACCGAAAACTGCTAGAAGCAAAAGATTAAATGAAATTCTCCAAAACTGAACCAAAAGAATATTACATAGATATTTCTTTGGTAAGAAACCATCAAGCAGAAGAAGTGATGAATGAAAAGCATCTAATCACTCGAGCAAAAGTTTCCATAACTAAAACACTTTACTTCAGCCCACGACGAATAGGATACTAACTTCTAATTCGATATATGTTATTAGTAAATGTCATGAAACAATTAAATGAAATTCTCCAAAACTGAACCAAAAGAATATTACATAGATATTTCTCTGGTAAGAAACCATCAAGTAGAAAAAGTGATGAATGAAAAGCATCTAACACTCGAGCAAAAGTCTCCATAACTAAAACACTTAAGTTCAGCCCACGACTAATAGGATGCTAACTTCTAATTCGATATATATTATTAGTAAATGTCATGAAACAATTACAACAACGACAAACACAAATAATCACCCTCCAAACAATTCTATGGCTCCTAATACAACCTTTTAGGCTTTAGTCACAAATTCACTTCAGCAGTTTGCACAACCCTAGTTCTTCCTAAATAACAACACCAATTACCAACTATAACAAAAACACTAATAGAGCGAAAATTGAAGGGTAAAAGTAAAACACTAAGGCATGGTTAAGACTCACCTGAGTGTTATTCTTCACACTCATCATCAGAACAGAAAGTGGGCCTGTGTTAAATTCCTCCTCATTCTTCGTGCTATCTTCTTCCATTGGCTTACTACAAAAAAATAATAAAAAATGAAAATTATTACCACAACAACTACAAGGAAATTCTATTCAAACATTGAGCCAAACTGCGAGCTAAAAACCACCTCATTTTAACTCGATTTTTCTTCTTTTACCTGAAGGTAGAGAAATTAGGGTTTCATTAGTGCAATTCAGTAGGAAGTAAAAACAAAATTGAAGTAAACAAGGAAAATAAAGGAGAGATGGTAAATGAAGTGAAAGACTTACAAAGTTAGGGTATAGAGACAGCAAGATCTAAAGAGTGAGAGAAGCAAAAATTAGAAAAAGATAGAATTCTCCCGCCTCCTTCTGCTCGCACAAGTTCCTGAGTTTTGTAGTGAGTTCGTGTAGTCGGTTCGGGGTTGGGAGTGGATCTTTTCAAATGGTTTGGGGGCCCAACCATGTTTTCATTTAAACGTCAACTATGTAATTAGTTTTAAAAAATATTTAATAAAAAGTATTACATTAATTTAATTATTAATAATTTCATTTGTCAAATTAAAATTATATTAATATTTAAATTAAACAATTAATAATTTAAAATAAAATACAAAAAAAGTAAATAACGAACTTCTTAGGATGTTGTAAATCTAACACATGCATGCGTTATTTCGGGTTAACACATGGGTTCTAGTTGGAGCTCATGTGTTACGCAATATCATCTCCACCCTTGCCACATTGATATGAGTTTTGTGATGGTCTAAATTGTTATGTTAATTGAGTTTAAGTATTTTTTTCAAATCAATCCAGCTACATCGGGTAAAAAAAAGTTTATTTGAACTCAATTATTAAATTGACGAGTTTGCAGGTTGAATACGTTTAGGATTGTATAAATTTGAAAATTTGATTTAATCAGATTTTAGGCGAGATAAACATGTTGGTTCGTACTTTTTTAAAAAAAAATTAAGTAAAGAGTTGAATTAGTCCACATATTAAAAAGAGATCTCCATTGGAGGGTTGGTTCATACTTTTGATAACATAAAAAGTATATAAAAGTGGATAAATAAAAAATGATAGGGCACTTTATTACTGTTAATAAAAATATGAGTGAAGTGGATAATTAATATTTCTTTTTTATTCGACGTCTAAAAATGAAAATGGCCTCTAGAGAAAATGAAAAAGAGATGAAAATTAACCTTTTAAATCTGAAACTCAAATAAAAAACTCAAATATTGAATTATATATTTTTTGGAATATTAAGTCTAGAATTAAAACTTAGAAGACAGAGAAAGTAAAACCAAAGAAATTTTTCAAAATTTGTAATAATAATAAATTTATTAAATAAATTTACTTTCTTAAAGATTTATTCTTTATTTTAAAATATTTTTATTAATTTTTCTCATAAAATTCTTAATAAAAATATATTATAATTTAAAATTAATAAAATTAATACAAACATAATATGTGACATACTGCCGTAAACGGTGGTTACAGTTATTTAGTAATTGATGAAGGCGTAAATCACTACATAGCGGAGTGGAGTTGGGGAGGTTGACGAAGATAGCTCCCACGAGACTGTTGCGCTCTGGCTTTCTGGTGTTCAACCGAATGAAGTTGCTCAACACCATTGCCGAACTGCTCAGGAGGCATTGCTTGGATTTCAACATCGTCGCCATCACTACTATGCTTGTCAAGCCATCCTATAATATCACTAAATACTATTTCCACATTATCATCAGTCTCTCCTGCCGTTAATGCATGCCACATTCCAGAATACAATTTTATTGTCTTGTCTTTGCTTCCAGCTTGCTCGTATAATGCCTTGCTTATATCCGGGTCTGTTACTGTATCCGAATCACCGTGTAGCACAAAGAATGGTAATATTACCTATTGAAAATATAATACAAATTTGATTCAAGAAAAATCATTGGAATTTTAGTATATAGTAAGATAAAGGTGGAATAAACTTCGAAACTGTCGGGTTCAGGTTGGAATCAGCGATATGAGGTTTCATGGTTCATGAAACCAGAATCAGACAGGTTTGGTTCCGACAGTTTGGTTCTGGTTTCGAAACCGGCAAGTTAGAATTTGTAGGTCGGTTCCGGTTTTGAAACCGGCGAGTTGGAATCCGCAGTCCTGTTCGGGTTTCGGAACCGACAGGTTGTAATCGTAGTTTCGATTCGCCGATTCATGTTTGTTTTTTTACTAAAAATGTACCGAATCACCGGTTCAAAATCGCGAACCACATCTGATCGATTCCGACAGTTTGGTTCCAATTCTGATATTCACCTCTATAGCACGTGATGGAAGTTTTGGGCGTCAGGTTTTTGAGACAAGAATTACCTGATGTAAAGTTTCTTCCAGACTCATGCTGGCTCTCAGCATTTCCAGAGCAGTTTTGAGCCTAGGCTTATCTTGGTATATCAATTTGTTATTCCTTACCTGCTTCATCATATTAAATATACCAACATTAAGTATGAAACATAGAGCTTTCATCTCCTTCCTGGATCAAATAATTCTTACCTCTTCTCTTTTAACAGGGTCCTTGAAAGCTGAATCAATGACATCTTTGGTGGGAACTATTTTCCATTTTGGTATAATCTCTTCAAAACTAGTCAATATACTTACAACCATCGGATGTGGTTTCAGTTTCTCAGATATCTGAAGAAAGCAATTTCATCACATATAGAACCAACATGAATGAACTTCTTTTTCACTGAATCTGCAGTTTCACTCAATGCAGCCATTAATCAACATTTAATACCTTACACATGGGTGCAACAAGAACAGCCCCGTTATAAAATGAAGGCTCTTTCTTGTGTAATAACAAAGCTACTGCTCCTCCCATTGACTCTCCATATAAGAACCTGCACTTGCTTCTGTAATCTTTCTCTACTGCAAATTCTTACAAGCTTTGATGAGTACAAGAATTGTAAGCAATTTCTATGATTAAAAACTATTCATAATAGAAAATGAAATACGTACCAGAGACTGACTTGAAAAACTCGTTGCAGTCGTTCACAATATTATCAAACTTGTTGATGTAACAGCGAGAGCCACTAGATCGTCCATGACCTTCGTAGTCGATTCCAAACACAGCATGTTTGGCGCGAGCAAGTCGGACTCCACATTCTGTCCAATCTCAGCACCACTAATTAGCTTTTGAAAATGATGTGATGTCCAGAATTTAATTCATAGTACTATAATTTCAGAATTTAATTCACAATATGTCCACTATTCTCTTTTTTTGTCCAGCGGCACAACCAGAAGGGGAATGGAAAAGAAATCAAGACTATAAAAAGTGAGTGTGATGAGTTGTGTTTATCTTGATTGGATAGATAGTTCCATTCTGTGAGGTCCAGTGAGATGAAGACAAACCATAGCAGACAAATGAAGACGAGTGAGTTAGTATGGGCTCACGATCTACATCGATCACTACTTATCTTTTTATCTTCTCCATCATTTTGTCGGATTATTGACGATACAATAATTGCATTATGGACTATCCAACCTCAACATTTCCATTATTAACACCCCAATTCTCTCTCTAATTGAACATATCATTGAGGAACACTCGTATAAAAGAATGGTAAGAAAGAATATAAAGCCTTAACCTCTTATCAAACTAAAATGGTGAAATTTAAGTACATTAGGGGATCAAATGAAAAGTAGCGTAGGCTTTGAAATACGCATCTTCACGTACTGAAGAAGTATATAACTAAGAAGGGATCGGAAAAAAAAAAAAGAAAAATGAATCTATTACCTCTCATGAAATTACTGCATTCCATGCCATACCCTGCAATGAATTACCATAATAATACACTACCAAAAACGTAAATAGAACTTATTCACGTCAAAAAACAGAAAGCAAAGAAGATGCGCGTAGAATTTTTCACCATGACAAAGAAAAACCAGAGCTTTTGGAGAACATGACAGTGGTAGCCATCTGCAAGTAAATAGTTGCACTCCTCTCGAGTTCTTTATATATCCCTGTCTCATTCATGAAATATAACACCACTACATTAAAACACAACGATGAATAAGAAAACCCAGAAAGAGAATCAGATTCAAAGACTTCACCTCCTGGTATTCAATATCCATAAGCACTCATGCAGAGCTAAACAAGAACAATAATATGAGGAAGAAGGAGATAGAAACTTCGTGGAACAGAAAGATGGTTTGTGTAGTTTAAGGTCAAAGGTAGAAACTTGTAAAGAGG
>CANYCX010154507.1:0-19227 GCA_948193385.1 Breynia disticha f. nivosa
TATTACCACATAACTTTAAAGCATTTACAAATTGATTTTATCACTTATGCAATTTAGTAGTGACAACAAAAAGCAATATACAATATAATTTTGTATGATATTTCACTATTCTCTATACATTTTGAAATTGTTTTATAACTACTCAAATAAAGCATTCAACTAAAAAATAAACAAACACATTTTCGCTTCAAAATTTTGCATTTACATCTTCAAATTAAATCAAATATCACACCTTAATTTACGTTTTCAACAAGACTGTGTGCAAAATGAGAAGGATTCAACCCGTTTGAATGAAATACCATTGTTTCCCCCTCAAGTTGAAGTATGTTACCTTTTTATGAATGCAGTTAGGTTAAAGGTTGTGCCTTTTTTCGTTCGATTAAACCATTACAATCGGTTCGATTTTAGTTTTAGTTAATGGTCAACCAGTTAACCAATTGATTTTAGTATGTAATATTACATAAATTCACATCTTTTGTTATATAATTTTAAATCTAACGATCCATATGAAGCCCCCCAACAAAAAAAATTGATGATCTAACAATGGACAATACTCGTATTATCATGTGATAATAGAATGTGCGTTGTCACCCAACAATTATCCAAAGAGATCTCTTTTGTAGAAAAAATTTACACAAAAGGACTATTTTTCTATCACATTTGCGATACTATGTCGATGTGTTTTGTTTGTCAAATCCCACATCATTGGATCGTTAACAAATCATTGGAAAATGGTAACAAAAAGTTTTAAGATGATAGATTTGTTAAAATATTGAAAATTAATGTTTTATTTGGCCAAGTTTTAAAGTTGGTATTTATTTTATCCAAACTTAATCGGAACAAAGCGAAATGCAATAGAAAAAAAACACTATAGTTCGGACATGAATAAAAATACTTGTGAGGCTTGAGGACCAAAGTTGAATTTATCTTAAATAAATACTTCTTCTGGCGTAAGCTAATGAAGCGGTCAGTGGTGAGTATAAACTATAAACTATAAAGAACATCAATAAATTCAAAACCAACTCAAAACAACACAAACAGAAACAGTCGGAGAAAAAAAAATGAGCGGAGAAACAAAGTTGAGTGTGTTAGTGAGCTTGTTGGAATGGATACAGAAAAGCAAGTTGTCAGCCAAGAAACGTTCTAAGTTTCGGAAGTTTCTAGACACATTTTGCAAGCCAGAGGACTACTTCACCGCCATCAGATTGATTCTACCAGCCCTCGATAGAGAGAGAGGATCTTACGGCCTCAAGGAGTCCGTACTCGCTACGCTCCTCATCGACGCCCTCGGCATGGCTCGTGACTCTCCTGATGCTCTCCGACTTATTAACTGGCGAAAAGGTGGTCCTAACACCGGTGCTAATGCTGGAAATTTCGCTCTTGTTGCTGCTCAGGTTATTTTCTGATCTTAATTTTTGTTTTCCTCTTCAGTTAAATGTGCTGGACATTTCATTTTCTTTGTGATTGAATTGAATTGATTGTTATTCTTGGAAATTTAATGTTGACTGAATTGAACTGATTCTGTGGAAATGTTTGATATGTTTGAGCAGGTATTGCAGCGGAGGCAAGGAATGGCTTCGGGTGGGCTGACAATCAGGGAATTGAATGATGAGCTGGATCGTTTGGCTTCGAGTGAAAATAGGTAATTCTATGCAATTTGAAATATCAGAACATAATATAATTTTCTTGGGTCCTTTTGTTTTCCGTGTGAGTTCGCATATTTTTGATGAAACTGATTACATGATGCGAATAAAGTAGCATTGGTCTTCCATGTTTGTGAATTGGAGTTCATATTCTTGCACGAAGTTTGATTTTGTCCGTGTAGTTTACTGGTGTAGTACATTCTTTGTTCTCTTTTGCTTGACCCCTTGAACAGGGCAGAAAAGACTTCTGTCCTTTCAGATTTGATTAAGAAGACAAATGCTCAGGAGATGAAGTGGATTATCATGATAATTCTCAAAGGTGCTTTATGGCAATATCATCGTTATCGGTATAGTTGTGTCCTTCGTAATCTGAAGTTTGGAAGCTACATGACTCTTGCAGATTTGAAGTTGGGAATTAGTGAAAAAAGCATATTTCATGAATTCCATCCTGATGCAGAGGATCTATTTAATGTCACTTGTGACTTAAAGTTGGTTTGTGAAAAGTTGAAGGATCGTAGTCAAAGGCATAAACGTCAGGTTTTTCATGTGAACACTATTACTTAAGTCGCATAGATAACTACTATTACTGTGGAGCCAAGTAGTGAGCACAGAGGAAACTATTCTTTCACCTTTTACTTGAGTCACATGCTAGAGAAAAGAAAAATGAACTCTTCAATATTTTTAACTGTAATTTAGAGTTGAAGAGTTTATTCATTGTTCGCTGCTTAATTTTTAACATTTTGTTGGGTATTTTCAGGATATTGAAGTTGGAAAGGCAGTGCGGCCTCAACTGGCTAAGAGAGTTGCTAATGCACATACTGCGTGGAAAATGGTATTGGCTGGGATAATTTTTACCATTGCAGTGACTTTATATGGTATTGAGAATTTTTGTTGCTTGATAAAACAGTATGGTGTGATCAAATGTTGTAATATGCAAGAATCAATTCATAATCCATAATATGGGCATCGTTGGCAAATGCAATTGTTAGTTCTCTATGGCTGTAGAACGCCAAACATATGTGTTTTTAATGCTTAATATAAATAAACAAATAAAAACTTGTAGGCATAATCATTTTTTTGGTCAAAATATGTACGGCGTTTTATGGATATTTATTTGTATATCTGGACATGTAAGCACATATATAATGTTGTTTCATCATTTAACATGCTTCATTTGTACATCTTTTGAAATGTAACTTAGTGCTAAATCATGTCTTTCTGTGTTATATAGCTCCATGGCAAGGAAGTAGTCGTGGAATGTAAATTTGATGGCGATCGTATTCAAATACATAAAAACGGTGATGAATTGCACTATTTTTCTCGGTAGGAATGACCATCTTACCTTCTAAAGTTAGGAAATATTCTTCTCTTGGAGATTGTGTAACTTGTGCTTCCTTTTCTTTTATTGTAGCATTTTTTTTTCAATGCTTATTTTCTATCTAAAATGTGTTATATTTTTCACAAACCAAGAAGAATTTATTCGATAAAAAAAGTACTATATTTTTTTGAGGAGTACAATAGCCCTGTGAAATGCTGATTTCTTCAATCATCTTAGTTCAAGTGTATATCTAGCCATGTTTAGTGTGACATTTATTTATTTTCACGATTCCCATCTGGAATCTCGGTCATCAATACAGTTCTTGTAGTGCTTTATTTATTCTGTTTTTGAATACAGAAACTTTTTGGACCACTCTGAATATGCACATGGAATGTCGGACATTATTATGAAAAATGTTTTAGCAGAGAGGTAAATCTCTATCGCATGTTTGTCCCGTTTCATTTACTTCTATCAACTATTATAAAACTCTATTGATGTCAACTTTGACATACAAATGGAACTTTGCAGTATTTTGCTTAACCTTATGGTGAAAGCATTGTAGCATACATCTATACAGAATAGTTATGGTCTTTTAGAAGTACTTGATCTTTTTTCTTTTCTATTTGTGATAATATGGAAAACTTGTCATTGCATATATGACATAATATATTATTTTCCTTTCCTTTCGTTCAAATAACCATTAATAGTTCTTTCTATGTTTGTTCATACTGGGCATTGATTGTTAGCTTCTTTGGATTTTGAAACATAAATTGATGTCATTTATTTAAGATTGTTTTGCCAAACTCGAATGAAGGCAAGAAGCAGTCTTCCAATCAAAAAAGACGGCTGGCTTCTTCTTTTGTTTCATCATATCATAAACATCACGCGATGATGTTTTCTTCTATTTATTATGGAGTCATTCTTTGACTATGACTCATAACTTCCAAAGCACATGAATTTTTCGTTTGGGAATACATAATTGATGACAACAACAAGATGATCTTGTAAAGATTTGAAATAACCTTCCATTTACCTTCAGAAAATGTAGATTTCAAAAAGCTTGGCTTACTCATGCATAATCGTTGAACATGACCTATAGAAATAAGATGATGGATAGTTTTGATTGGTTTTGTCAGTGCTTGAAAATTTTGGGAAGGTATGTTGGGTTGGAGATGTGGGTGATTATGTTATTTCTATTGAGTAATTATGATTTATGGGTAAGGATCACTAGGGAGTGTTGTGCACGATTTCTTTCCATCGATTTGCTATTATAGTGTAAGAAATAACAGAGTGAAGCAAGTTCCCTGACGGTATAGAAGGAAATAGCTATAAGGAGAAAAGTAGATATATCTCCTCTATTGCCAAAATAAACTGAAATTTTAAGTGAGGCCAAAGCTGGAGGCAGCAGTTGTCCAATGCCACAATTTGGAATGTGGCATGCCAAAATAAGTTCGTTTGACATGAATTTGCAAATGTATGTTTATGTTATTTCATTATGCTTTTATTAGCCATAGCTGTCATATTCTTTAACTCCACATGTTAAATTACATAGCTGTCATATTCTTTAACTCCACATGTTAAATTAAGTCGTGTTTGTTGGTCTTCTTTTATGCTTTTTACTTTTCCTTGCACTTCTATCATTAAATTGGATGTTTTCCACTATATTATCTGCATCTTCCACCTTCAACTATATTAATGATGCACAAGTTTGTTTATGTTTTCATTTGATGATTTTAGTCACTCATTTTGCTCTAGCTTCTTTTTAGGTGCATACTTGATGGCGAAATGTTAGTATGGGATAGATCACGGAACCGTTTTGCTGAGTTTGGTTCAAATCAGGAAATAGGTTGCTAGCTGCTTCAATTGATCAAAGTTCCCTTTGCTGATATTTTATGGATGCATTTTATTTTATAGCTTATGGGTCCACTATCTTTTGCAGCAAAGGCAGCAAAGAATGGATTTGACAGTGACAGACAGGTTTCTTCCATGTCTCTTTCTTGACTATATTTTATTTCTTGAGAAAATTTTGGTTTAATGTTTAATATATGTTCTGTCATGCAGTTGTGCTGTATCCTGTGTGCCTGTATACTTATATTTAATTCTGCTCTAAAAGTTCAGTGAATTATTAAATTAAAGGTTTTCCACTTGATTTCTCCTCTAAATCAAGTCTCATATGACTGAAAGTAGAATTAAGTTGCCTTAACATTGTTTCTTAGATGTTGCATTCGATATTCTTTATGTTGGAGACACCAGTGTGATTCACCAAAGCTTGAAGGAAAGGCATGAGCTTCTTAGGAAGTTTGTGATATCTTTAAAAGGTCGTTTGGAGATCTTGGTGCCCAATGGAGGTCTTCATGCTCATAACCTTCCAGGTGAGGAAATTATTTGACTAATACTTGTGTTACGTTTGATAATTTTTACAATCTTTTCATGTTAGGAGTTTGATGCCATCTATACAATCTTTTCATGTTAGGAGTTTGACGCCATCTATTATGCAGCCTCACTACCTTCTTTATGAAAATCGTTGTAGTAAAACAATTCTTCATAGTTCCAAATACTAATATGGGGAAGCATTCATTGGTTGAATTGAACTAGCAAAGGGGCAATTCTTTGTAATCCAATGTATAAAATCGTAATGCATTTCTTTATAATTCAATGTATAAAATCAGGCAACTTATATAATTTATATAGATTTAAAATTAGAAATGTTTATTTGTAAAGGAGTAGTACTTCAATATGTTGGATTTATTAATCTTATAAAATTATGTTCTCTCTAATTCTTGGGTATAAGTGTGCTATAGAAATATTTTATTACTAGCTTATGATTTTTGAGTACCATTGCCAAGTCTAATCTCAAAGTAAGAAAAATTCTCAAGTTGTTAAACAAGTTATGATTGAATTCACTGGTTGCTTTTAACGTGTACTACAATGCTCCTAACTCCTTCCACAAAAAAAATATTTTAATCAATTATATCATTTAAAATTTAAATTTTCCTTTAGAAACAAACTTTTCAAAGCTCCTTACATTTCATCTTTATTTCTTAATATTTTCATAATAAATTAATCTACAATTCCAAATATGCTATAGCACCTCCATAAATATATATCAAAATAATATGCACCCTTACATATTTTCTTTATATTCGTTAATAAAATATTCAAATTTAACATGTTCAACTTAACAACACAATTTCAAGAAAATCAACGCCACAAAAATAAATAAATTATAATATATCTTAACAAATTTAATGAGACTGTTAGGCATTCTGTTAGTACGGTAGGTACGATCTCCGTATATGTCTTTGATCTTTGGGCTAGCACTCAATTTTGGCAAAATATTTATTGTTTCCGTATTTGATTCTCGAACTTGTACATATTCAAGCCAGTGGTTAGTTTAGAAACCCTAATAAAGCTGGAATATTGAATTTCTACCAACATTGGGCTGCAACAAAAGATGGCCTTTGTCTATGAATAGAAAACGAATCTGATACTCCCTTGCCATGAGAGTTGATATGATCTGTGATTTTTTTTTAACTTGATTCGTTGATATGAACAGTCTTCAAATATGATTTTCTTCATCGTGCAGGGGAACCCTGTTGGTCTTTCATTGCACAAAATGTCAATGATGTAGAGAAATTTTTCAAGGAAACTATTGAAAACAGGTTCACATTTCGATGTCTTTCCACGGGTGGAATTTTGCTATTCTTTATTCTTTAGCATGGTTTTGACGTGTTTAATGCATTTGATAATTTAATATGTTATCGGAAAGATCACCTGTTTTTAAAGTCCATATTGCGGCGTTGAGTTCCTAACCTGAACTATTAAATAGATTTTGTTGCTTAACTAAGTATTCAATAAGTCAACATAACTTTCTTGTCCATTTTAGAGTATTCTATTCATTAATTCATCTATCTGAAAACTTCTCTGTTTTAGAGATGAAGGGATCATACTAAAGGACCTGGGTTCTAAGTGGGAGCCAAGTGACCGTAGTGGAAAGTGGTTGAAACTTAAGCCAGATTATGTCAATCCTGGTTCTGATATGGATGTTCTCATCATAGGTTAGTTCATTGTTTCCATATGGTTTCACTTGTCATTTGTCAAAATTAAGAGTATTTGTCTACATTCTAAGTCGATGTTGTATGTACAATGAAATAGGAGGATACTATGGCTCTGGACGTCATGGAGGAGAGGTTTGTTTCTAAGCTTTTCTTTCTCGAAGCTTTTTTTTTTAATGTACTAATATTTTGGCTACTGAAGTAGTTGCATTTCTTATTTTAGAGTGAGGGAAAATGTATATGGCTTAGGACTCCTTAAAAACAGTTTCTAAGGCTCTTTAATCAGCAGTCTTTATTGTTCGCTTGTGTGTTGCTCACAAATTGCAGGTGGCACAATTCTTAGTTGGCCTTGCAGAGAGGCCTAGTGACAATGCATACCCCAATAGGTATGATTTTCAGCAAATCTGCATCCTTATGTTATCCAGAACTGGATTCTGATAGAACATCAAAAGCTTTATGCCTTTATCTATGAAACAATAACAATAATGGAAATAACTACCAAAGTAGATTGATTTCACTGTATAACAAAGAAGAGGACAGACAATAAAAAGTAATAACTGAACACCAAAATTTGTATCTAAAGAACAAGAATTATAATAATAGAAATAACTACTGAAATGGAAGAGAATTACTAATTTCATTGAACGAAAGTAAGAAGATGGATGATAATTAGTAATAACTAGAGTCCCAGTAGTTTGAGGGTACCACTCTAAGTGAAAAGGCCAAACAAAATAGTTACATTTGTCATTTCCTCTCACCCTTTACTTAATACTGGCCACATACTAACCTTGCTAGCTCATTCAACCTAAGAAACTCCACTAATACCAATAATGATAACTACATTAACTAATATTACTTAATTGTAATGCTAGGCTCTATCTGAGTCCATAGCATCCTTAGTTTTCAAGGGGAAAGGCTATCCAATTGTTTATATCTTTTCCATTCTCCATGTTATTGGCTGAAGAATTAATTTCAGATCCCAATTTCTTTTATGACTTTCTGTAACATTACATTTTTCCTGCTTTAGAGGGAGGTGTCTCTAATATGACGGGTTGAAGTTTTCATATGTGCAATATATATTTTGGTGGAATCATGGAGGAGTATCTAGTGACTGATCTTGTTCTGCTTTATGTTTGATAATATGTGTTGGTTGATAATTTAAGGTCGAGAGAATCTAAAATCAGCATGTCTTACAATATAATGAGCAAAACGATCGTGCATGAGCAACAAGGGAATATTTGCTAGAAAGAGAATTTGATTGTTCCAGTACCATGTTGCCTGCATTGTTATATTGGGAAAAAAATATTTTGGGTTCTTGTCTTTAAAATTTGATTCCTTTCAACACATTGAGAAAGACAAGGAAACACTTCTTAAATAGGCTTAGTCTAAGATATTTTGCTGAAAAGTTTTTTCCAAAATATTTGAACGTTTACTTTTTTTTTCCTGCTGTTATTTTTCATTTATACCACATCCTTCCATTTTCATACATGTGCTCATTAACAAGTAAAATGAAAATTCTCAATGGTGCTTTTGTTCTGAGGCCTTGCTTTTTCGTGAAGAATCTTGTGCAATGTGGTCGCTTGAAATAATTAATGTGAAATGGAGTTGATCTTAGTAGTATGATTCGGAATCAAGTTTTGCTTTAACTAAAGCTGAATGTGCCAGGTGTGATAAGTATGTTGATCACAATGGATTGCAATAACATTTTTAAGGAAACTTGCGACCAAACTTCTGTGTGGCTTATTAAACAATACCTGAGATAGGCTAAATTGTTTCTTGTTGGAAAGAATGTTATTCAGCACCCAGTTGTGCCATAAATAATCCAAATTTCCAGAGTCAGCTGGCAACTATTATCAGTAAATCATGTTTAGTAGTTTTTCTGTACTTCTGTATCATACTTGTTAAGCTAAATATAGTGGAGTTTTTTTGGTGAGTAAATATAATTAAATACTTTTCAAAAGTTACTGACTACCCAAGTTTTTGTTGTAGATTTGTTTCTTTTTGCAGAGTGGGTACTGGACTATCAGATGATGAGCTAGAAGCTGTAGTGAGCAAACTAAAGCCCTATTTTAGGTATCTTGAGATAACTGATGTTAGAATGTTACTGCTACTGCATGTTAATGAGAAACTTGTGAGCGGAGGAGATATTTACACAAAAACTGTATCTTGAGCTGGTTGAAAATAATTTACCCCCTATCAATATGAAGAATGGTCCTTAATCAAGTCGTCTTACTTTCGTTTGATTTTCCTGTGCATCTGTACAAATCCTAGTCCTAAATTGCCAGTCCCATATTCTTTGTTAGCTGATGTGAAATCAATTTATATATGTCTCAAATATGCAAGTTAAATAATTTTGGATCTATGTTTTAGTTTCATTTTATAGTTTGTGGTTTTGCCCAATGCATCAACCTACAAGTGCTGCTACACTTTGGGGGTGAATTAGACGATCTTTGATGTGTTCGTTTTTGTGTCTTCATAATCACATCTCATTTGGGGGAGCTCTTTATTTCTTTGATATGCTCTTTGATGGTAATGCTTTTGTATATTTGGTTTCTTGTCAGAAAATATGAATATCCTAAGAAGGCAGCACCTAGTTTTTATCACGTAACAAATAATTCCAAAGAGAGACCAGATGTATGGATTGAAAGCCCTGAGAAGTAAAATTTCTCTGAACTCTATTGATTAAGATAGGAAAACTTTTATTTGTCATTTTTTTTTTCCCTATTATTGTTTAAGGGATGTTGACCTTTTCTTTTCTTTTTTGGCAGATCAATCATACTTTCCATCACTAGTGATATCCGTACTATAAGATCTGAGGTGTTTTTTCTTTACGTAAATAATTTTCTGTTTGATCGGGACAGGAAAATACAGAAACATTCATGCATGATATCTATTTTATGCTCAAGATAGACGATCATAGATGATCTGTATACCAATACCTCATGCAGCACGTTGTATTTCCTTCATAATAAACTGTTGGAATTTATGTGCCTTTCTTGAAGGTATTTGCCGCTCCATATAGCCTGAGATTTCCTCGCATAGACAGAGTGAGATATGACAAGCCATGGCATGAATGCCTTGATGTGCCGTGTATGTAGTAATTTGAATTCGTAGAGACTGCTGATTTTGCATGAATTTTCCCTTTCATATATTGAAGCTTATTGTTTGTTTTCTTGGCCAACTTTTTTTATTAAAGCTTTTGTAGAACTGGTACATTCGAGTAATGGTACTACACAGAAAGGAAAACAAGACTTGCTTGGCAGAAAGCCAACACACTTGAAATCCTCTAGACGGGGAAATCAGAAGAATGTCTCTGTTGTTCCTTCTCATTTCATTCAAACTGATGTTTCCGATGTGAAGGGAGAGAGCCTCATTTTCTCAAATATGATGTTTTGTATCCTTAATGCATTTAGGGGTACCTTTTAATTGTTTCTTCCTATGTAGCTGACTTGCCATTTAAAACTTTTGTTTCTTTTCAACTACATTGATTATCTGTATGCTTGTTTCCTTTATTATGCTTCATCTTGTTTTTTTTTACTACTTACATGTATAGATTTTGTTAATGTGCCACCAATCCATTCTCTTGATGTCTTGCACAAAATGGTTGCTGAGAATGGAGGCAGTTTCTCAATGAATTGGAACAACTCTGTTACTCACTGCATAGCAGCTGAAAGCAAGGGTCTGTTTCCCCACCGTTCTCTCTCTCTCCCTCTCTCACACGAGCGTGCGCGCGCACACACATGCACACGCACGCACGCGTATATGCTTGCACACATTGTTACTTGCTTACTCATGTATATACAAAATTTCACTGGATGATTATCAGGGATTAAATATCAGGCAGCAAAGCTGCGGGGAGATGTTATTCATTACTCTTGGGTATTAGATTGTTGCTCGCAAAAGCGGCTACTTCCTTTGCAACCGAAGTTAGTCTTATCAACAAATCATTTATTTCTTCCTCCCTTTTGTTGTGTCTCACTATTTGATCCATTAATTGTTTGTTTCTGTTTTGAAGGTTTTTCCTCTTCCTTTCTGACCTCTCAAAGAGGAAGTTGCAAGAAGAAATTGATGAATTTTCTGATTCGTTCTTCTGTGATATTGACCTAGCTGACATCAAGCAGGTTTACTTTAGGTTTCATTGAGCTAGTTTACATCAATCTTGGTTTACTAATTGCCTATTGATAAAATGAAGAAGATATTATTTTACTTTATTTTTGTTTTCCAGCTTTTGGGCAACATAAAGACATCAGGAGATACCGGTATTATCGACTATTATGAGAAAAAATATTGCCCGAAGAACAAATGGTCTCTCTTTCATGGCAGTTCTATCTACTTCTATCTTTCGATGGGTTCCAAGTATGCTGTCTATTTATCATAAATTTACATGGTTTACATTTCTTTCTTCCTTACTGAGAATGGGAAAATAAACTAATTAATGATCCGTGTTTTTTTTGGATAAGCTTTTACCAGTTTTGGTTTTTTCCATTTCCTCCTTATTCTTGAACTGAATAATAGTGGATTCTTGTGGAGAATAACTAATCTTTTAACCATTAATTGACAAGAGTCCCCATATTGGGAACACCGAACACATTTGTAATCTGTTTATAATAGTGGATCTAGCTTTTTTCCCTTACATATGTAACATCTATTTTAGAGGACAAAAGAGATGTGGGATGCTTCAAACATTGTTCACGTAAAATGGTTATGGAAGATCTATTTGTGGTTCCATTTTTCTTTATTTTTTTAAATGGAAATGTGATATGGAAACAAATCTCAAATGCCTCTGCACATGATCAAAATTGTGAAGCTGTTCAAAAGGGTGGAAGAATGGTAGACATCAATAATCATTTGTTTTATCAGCTGTTAACTTGTTTTCTTTGATTTACTGTCATTTTTAGAATGCTTGATTTTGAAGTATCATTGGAACATGCTTTGAGGAGACTGAAACTTGAAGTTCTCATGGCTGGTGGGAGAGTCACCGATAATCTTTCTCATACTACACATTTGGTGGTCCTGGTAATACCTGGAGATGACGTTGATTATGGCTCTCTTGTCAAATGGTAATTCAGTTACTTGACATGGTTTATCTATGAATTCCAATATCTAAAAATATATGTGAATTTTTGCTTGTTGCTTTATTTTAAGGTAAAAAATAATGCACTTAAATTGCAAATTAACCAGGGTGGTTTAAATTCCACATTTTAATTGTCAAAATATGTCTTCTTGTCTGATTTTGGTTTTGGTTGTTTTCCATAGACAACTGTATTTTCCATTTTAATTTGCTATTTGCTGATTTCAATTCAAGCAGAATTGCTTTATTACCTGTGTTACTGCAGAAATAGTATTTGCTGCTTAGGACAGTGGAAGGTGAACTAGAAGCTTTTCCCTTTTAAGCTGTGTTGTGAATAATATTATACCATACATGAAAAACTTCTTGCTGTATTTTGGTTTGAAACTTCTGAATTATCCACAATATGCATAGTTATTCTCAAATGTATGAGAAATCAAATGAAATTGACACTCGTGAATAGAACACATTGATCGAGACAATCATGATATGGCATAAAGATAGCTAAATGAACATGATCATTGTTGTTTAGTTGTTTTTAGGCAGTGATCATTGTTGTTTAGTTGTTTTTAGACAGTACTAGTTGGTTCCTTTCCATACTGTTGGATACTACATTGTTAATCTCTTGATTTACTCTCCACAGTTTCACCATTGCTGATAAACGACGGTTTCGGGATAAAAGGTTGCATGTGGTTAGATCACAATGGTTGGAGGATTCCTTAAAGTGCGAACAGAAGTTGGATGAGCTTACATATAGCTTGAATCTCAATGGAAACGAAGCATTTATTCCAGAATGGTGAGTAGGAGTATAGCCTATATCCAACCAAAAAACCAGATGTTTGGATGATAAATGCACTGAAGGAGTTGCTGCCTTCTTTTCTTTCTGCGGAACACAGAAAATTCAGACACTTAACTGACTAGAGAAGCCGAGGCTTAACTTGTGTGTTTGATCACATTGTGATATGATAGAAATTCTCCTTATTGGTGAATTATCTTAAAATATTGAATTTTTAGTTTTTACCATGTCGAGTCCTTGCAGTTCTCAGCTCAAATCGTAATTTGTTAGCTACGTAGCTCTTTTGGATTATGTTTGATTATGTCATGTAGTATGCTACGCATGAATTCTTTGTTGTAGTTTTGACTTTTGATGATATGAATGGGCCCTATGATTTATGTAAGTTGATTGAATGTTATCTTTTTTTTTGCACATTATTAACAGATATTCGTGTTCTAAATTTTGTTAATGATGATGACAATCTGATCCAGACATTTTGTTTATTTTTTTTCAGCAATGATATTGTAGATATAAATGAATCTCCTCCAAGTACAGCTCCGATACAAAATCAGAAGTTACTGCCATCATCTACTGCCACTATTGCAAAGGAAAAAGAAGAAAAAGACGGGTTGGAAGATTCGCAAGCTGTAGTCTCATCCAAGAAAAGAAAAGGTAGAGTACCTGTCACTGGGAGCAAGAACAAAATGAGAACACAACATCAAACCAGAAACAAACGGATGCGCCTCGGTGCAAAATCTGCAAAAATACATGACGAAGAATCTGATGAAAGAGCTTCTGATGGTGAGGCAAATAAAGAGATTGAGATGACTAAAAGTGATGATGAGCATGAGGGAGGAAATGTGGCAGAGCTGAGTGGAATTGGAATGGGGGAAGCCTTGGAGTCATCGTATGGAGGTGGGACGAATGAGAATGTTAGTAGAGACGAAGGTGTAGAATGGGGAAGAAGTGGGAATATGAAAAGGCATGGAAGTAGTGATAAAGGAGATGGGTGTAGGGGCGTTGAGAGGGGTGTAAGAGAGAGGAGGGAGAAGTGTGAGGAATTAGAAGTAAAGGTAGATCCAGTGCAAGCGATGTTGTTGGAGATGATTCCGTCCCTTGGGAAGAAAAGATCAGAAGGCGTTAATGAAAGGAATGATGATGATGAGAAAGAGAGAGAAGAGGGGTCATCCAGTGGGAAGAAAAAGAAAGTGAGTTACAAAGCAATAGCCAAGGAGCTGCTCAAGGATTCGTAATATCAGATTGCGCGTTGCGTTGCGTTGGATTGATTTTGTTTAGGTATGTACTCCCTACTATCTTATCATTATCGAATTATTCTGTCTGCACTTAAGTTGGCAGGCAGATGTATGTTATCACCCAAAATAAACGCATGTGTACAAATAAATAAGCAAAAATGTTTTGTTGTGTAGATTAGATTTGGGACCCATGTCATGTTGCAGTCTTCAAATATATACTCTACTTTCTTTCATCATCATTACCCTATTCTATCTATTTATCAATTATACACAAGTAGTAATGCATTCATTAGGACGGAACCAAAAAAAAAATAGGTGGCGCCGAAAATAATCGCTTATCAATCATATCAATTTACTGAATAAGTTAATGCATAATACATGACTAACTTTTGCTACGAGAACTAAGATGGGAAAGTTGATTTTTACAATTATCCATTTTCTGAAATCGTTGTAAAATTATCTCATTTTCAATAGTAATAAAGATCTCTTTCTTAATATAAACAACTAGACAATCATTCATCTATTCATCTCTCATTTTGTTTCTCAAAGATGTCTTCACAACATTCATTGTCGAAAATACTCGCTCAATAGATGTTGCGACTAGAAGAATTAAGGCTAACTCAATCAAGCGATACACCAACGGAAAAGCTTTGTGTTTGAATGTTTCAACCATTGTTTTTGCAAGACTTCCTAAATTGTCGAGACCGTTCAATCGTGGATTTTTTCTTAAGTCTCACAATTTATGTAAGATACACAGTTCTTGTATGGTAAGAAGAACATTCCATTCATAAAAAAAATTATTTCAAATTATATTTTCATAATTAAATTTTAAAATACAATTTATTCATAAACAAAAAATAATGTATATTTTAATTTATATTTAATTATAATTTTTTAATAACAACCAAAAAAATAAGTACTAAAAAATATAACATACAAACTAAGTTTACTATAAAAGTACAAAAAATAATTTAAAAAACTAAGTGTATTGATATATGAGTAAATTTTAATAGGGATATTTAAAATATAAAAAAATAAATCAACTTTTACATAAGTAATTTTTATTAAAAATATTATAAATTTTAATTTATTATAATTTTACTTAAACTACTTATTTACTTTTTGTTATATTCTAAATATTTTCAATAAAATTGTTTATTACATAAAAAAATTATAATATACAACATTCCTCCTCATCATGTAGGTACTACTACTAATTTGTCTTTCACAAAACCTAAATTCACTACCTATAAAAAATGACTAAAATACCCTTTTTAATTAATAAATTGCTTATAAATTTATTTAAAATTGGTAATAAGTTACTTGTGGTAAATTTATTTAGGGTTTCGACAGAGGAAGTGGAAATGGGATATGTGAATTGTGTGGCTGTTTTGATTTTTTGCAAACTCAATACATTTTAAAATTGATGGAAATGACATAATTTAGGGTGTTTTAATATCAGAATTTCATTTCAGTCCTTTCTCTTTTTTTCTTTTTAAACTGCCACAAATGCCAAAACCGCTAAAGTAACCACACATCGTCGTTTTGCAGCTTTTGCTTTCTTCGTTATTTTCATTGTTTCCATACAAGGCACAGCCATGAGCCCCCTCTCTTCTCCTCTACGCCATTCCTCCTTACCTCCAATCCAATCTCAGTCCAATCCTCCACCTCCTTTCTCCTCCATTCCTCCTTTCCTGACCCTCCAAGCTCCGCTTCGCTCCGCCACCTTTGGTCCTCCGCAGCTCCGTTCCCCCTTGCTCTGATACCAAGGGGGAGCCAAGCTACCTGTAGTTTCACGGCAAGGGGGGCGGCCGCTCCCCTTGCCCCCCCCTTTCCTTCCGTCCCTGCTTTCTTATGTTGGTCTATTCTTTTTTCCCTCAAGTGATCCAATAAAAATTGGAAAATAGAGATGTTTATCAGACAACATTTTCTTCTGATGTTTCTTACGAGAGATATGTCTCTTGATAAAGTGAAGTAGCAATTTTGAAGTTGTATGAATGTATCATATGTTTTCCTACTGTCAGGTTCTTAAAAATGGGTACAGGGGGGAGCTCAACCCCAAAGAATCCGTTCAGGGAGCGAATGTCTAGCAGGGGATCCACCCAGCTGCCGGAGCTGCCAGAAGGGCCTGCAAGAAGGCCAACTCAGCGAGCGGCCTTGCGCCGCGAAACCACACTGAGCGGGAAGGGATCTACTTCTAGACGTGTGACCACCAAGGAAGCCCAGGGCGAAGCCCACCAGCAAAGTGTCATCGGGCAGATTCGAACCCAAGTTGGCTGGGAAGAAATATGAGATTCTCGACTTTACTAGTTGAGCCAAACCTCCTTGGCATATGTTTTCCTACTGTGATTGTTTTGATTTCTAACAATGTAACGACGTTGTTAGTGAATTTGCCATCAATTTAAAAAACTTATTAATCTTCTCATTTGATTTAGCATTTTCACTAAAAAAAGGTGTAAACAACGACATTTTAAGAAAATATAAAATTTTCAACAAATTTCGTCGCAAAATGATTGTCGGCAATTAAAATTGTGAATGATTGAATATTAAAAAAATAATTAAGATGAAATGAAATAATATAAAAAATTAAACAAATTAGATTTATAATGAATTAAAATTAATAATTAAACGAATTAGTACAATATATAATTAATACCAACAAATTCAATGAATAAAAAAATTAATTAAAACTTAACCATAAAACAATTAAATAGGAAGAATAAAACATGAATAAGATTATAAAAGAGAGAAATTACCTTGAAGTTGTGGAGTAATGAAGGGAGTATTTGTAAAAAAAAAATTATATTAGAAAAAGGATGTAATATTTGTGTTGAAATTAGGAAGAAGATATTTGTGTTAAAATTTGGAGGAAAAGATTAGTTTTTTAACGAAATTTGTTGGAAAAAGTTTAAAGTTTCCAATAAAATATATTGAAAATTTCTGTTTAATGTAATCAAAATTTCTATCAAATTTTGTTGGAAACGTACAATTTTTTTCCATTTAATAAATCAGGTATCGAGGATGTGTAAAAGTTATGGTAACACAATATTCAAGATTAATTGGGTATTTACCATAAGAGTTAATTTGTTTAATTATAAATATAACATATTTAATTTTAATAAAATAATTACAAGTCAAAATTGTATGAAACATATCCTTCTTATATATAAGTAATTGTTTGTTGTAAAATATGAAGTATTTAATAACATAAGAAGCATAATAAGTCTTTCCAAATGGTTTAGACCAGGCTGATGAGAGGAAAACGCACCATGTGATATACTATTGTGTGTGAGCATATTCTATCATTTGTGAAATGTCTGCTGCATTTTTTAATGTTTGCCTCTCAGTTTTTAAGTGAGGCTACTAACCTTGCTTCAATGTTAATCACTACTGCTTTTAGCATCCAAAATTTAGAATTCAAATTTGGTTGGACACTAAATGCATGCATTTAGAGTCTATATAGACACTAAGAAATTTAGAATCCACTTGGACGCTAAGTGAGCGGAATGATGAATAATGTGACGGAAAATTTTGGCGGGTGATTTAGAGTCCATGTGAAAGCTACACTCCTAGACACTACAAATAGTGATGTAGGAAAATTTCCTGACACATTTACAGCCTTTGTGGACGCCAATTTAGAATCCATGTGAAGCTAAGTTTTACTTTACTAGACTCGCCTCAGCACCCCTATACAGTTGGCGCAGAAGAGCCTTAACTTACCCGACATGATCATGAGGAGTCATGTTCTACTGCCTCAGCTTCTCGACGGTCACGAGATTACAACCCATATGCCATCTTTCATTTGACTCAACGGAAAGATAATAACATGTAAGTAATTTTTAATTTAATTTAATCTATATATTATTTTATTATTAAGTTATTTTTCCTTTTAAATAATTATTTAAAATATTGTAGTTTGGAGCCTCATGAGGATATTAGTCTTTACTCCACATAGATTATTACGTCCTCTCTTGCTTCGGAAGCCAGCAAATGGAGAAAGGCTAGTAAGGAATCGAAAGACCGATGGTACGAAGCCTGGAAGGTGCGTATACTTAATTTTTTATTTAATATGTGCTTTTTTCTTTTAACGTCCAATTTCCTAAGGAGTTTTCTTTTTCTTAGCAAAATTTCATTTGGGATCTCAGGACTTCGAGGATTTCAGATACTGAAGTCAGAGAACAATGGAAAAAGGAGGTTGGTCATATATACGACAACATTCTCCAAGAGGCAAGTGCATCAAAGAAAGAACCTGCATAGATCGATTTGTCGACTTGGGGAGTATGGATGGCGTATTGGAGTTCGCCAGAATGTCAAGCAAAGTCAGTAAAGTTAAAACATCATATACTTATTACGTATTTAATCATGTGATTAACCTTTCTTTTACTTATAATACAAAATATTTAAAAACTTTTTTCTGTAATAATACTTTTATTGAAATCATATGTGAGGTATACTTATAATAGCATACAGTTGGCCTGTAGCTCAGTCTAAACATAGCTCATGTTAGTGTAATACGTCCCATGGGTACGATCCTGTATTATACTAACACGTTCTGTTCATTTGGAATACATAACTCATGTTTTTCAAGCATGGTTTGTATGCGACTGCTGTATTTCTGTAATTAACCAATTGTCAACTTGTTATAAATCATACCTGTTTATTTCAGTTCATAAAGAAATCATTTCATATTATCTGTATAAATCTTTCATATAATCATAAAAACACACATATCATGCAACAACTATATATATATATATATATATATATATATAACTATACATATAATCCTGTTTGACTGTAGAGAGAGGAACTCCTGAGGAGCGGCAGCTGACCCACTTGCTGACTTATCTTCTACCTATTCTTGAAACACATATATCGCAGTTGTACGAGTTGCAGGCTCAGTGAGTAATTATATATGATTAATTATCATTTTAGAGTAATACTAACTCTGTGAATTGAAGTCTATGTGAATATACTTATTCTTTATTCCATTATGACTACTATATTCGTATTCTGAAGATTCATACTAATAATTTTCCCTGTATTTATATCATTTTAACAAAAATCGTAAGCGTGATCGTATTTCGTTATCGTTCGTATAACATATAAACACAT
>CANYCX010154520.1:0-16613 GCA_948193385.1 Breynia disticha f. nivosa
ATGAGACTAACTACCCGACGCACGATCTAGAGTTAGCAGCGATCATTCATGCTTTGAAGGTTTGGCCGCATTATTTATACAGGGAGACTTTTCAGATATTCACTGCTCACAAAAGTCTCAGGTATATTATGACTTAAAGAGAGTTGAACCTTTGACAGAGGAGATGGATAGAGTTATTGAAGGATTATGACTGCACGATAGAGTATCATCCTAGAAAAGAAAACGTAGTTGCAGATGCTATGAGCAGAAAAGAGAAAAACAGTGATGACTCGGTTACTTATAGAGAAGAGTCTCTATTTGCCTTATGTTAGCTATGTGTGCAATTAGATCTGATCGAGGAGTAGATGTTGGCGAACATCAGATTTTGACCATAGATGAGAGACTTGATTGCATCACAATAGATGGGGGATGATCATTTGATGCAAATCAAGAGGGAAGTTGAGAAGGGAAAAGTGACTACTCCGCATCGGCTTGATGCCAACAGTGTGTTATATTATCGAAAGAGGCTATGTGTTCTAGATATGACAGAGTTAAAGATTGAGTTGATGACAGAAGCTCATTCTTCACCTTTATTAGTTCATCCTGGCAGTATGAAGATGTACCGAGATGTGAGAGATTTGTACTGGTGGGTACATATGAAAAGAGATATAGATGGCTTTGTTTCCAAATGTTTACCTTATCAGCAGATCAAGGCAGAACATCAGGCACCAGCTGGAAAGTTGAGACCATTGGAAATTCCTGAGTGGAAATGGTAGAAAATCACTATAGATTTTGTGATTAGTTTACCAGGGACGTTACGACGTCATGATGCTATCTGGGTGATTGTGGACTGTTTGACGAAATTAGCTCACTTTTTAGCTATCTGACAGGATTATACATATGATAGGCTAGTTGGGTTATATGTTGCTGAGATCGTCAGATTACATGGCATTCCTACTTCTATTGTGTCTGATTATGATCCAAGGTTTACATCGTGATTCTGACAAAGTTTGCAGGATGTGATGGGTACTCGTTTGAGGTTTAGCACGTCTTTCCATCCTCAGACGGATGGTCTGTCAAAGAGGATGATTCAAACAGTTAAAGATATGTTTTGAGCTTGTGTGTTAGAGTTCAGAGGTAACTGGGATGATCATTTGCCATTGGTCGAGTTTGCATACAATAATAGCTACCATTCTAATATTGGGATGGCACCTTACTAGGCTTTATATGGTAGAAGGTGTCGGAGTCCAGCATACTGGGATGTGGAGGGTTTGCGTCAGATAGAGAGACTAGAGTTGTTTCAGCAAACCCTGGATAAAGTGAATATAGTGAAGAGATGTATGCAGGTAGCCCAGGATCGTCAGAAGAGCTACTACGATCGCTATCACCGAAAGATTGAGTATGCTATTGGTGACAGGGTATTCTTATGGGTTTTGCCCTGGAGAGGCGTTATCAGATTTGGGAGACGTGGGAAGTTAAGTCCTAGGTATATCGGGCCATATGAGATTACCAAGAGGCTGGGACCACTAGCATATCAGTTGAGACTACTGGTAGAGTTATCCCAATTACATGATGTGTTTCATGTTTTGATGCTAAGATGGTACCGATCTGATCATAGCCACATGTTGAGCACTCTTGAGATAGAGATTTCAGAGGAGATGACCTATCAGGAGGAGCCAGTTGAGATTTTAGACCGACAGCTGAGACGGCTGAAGAATCGAGAGATTCTGATTATATTTATGAAATGGAGTTTTCATTCACCAAAAGAAGCAACTTGGGAGGTTGAGTCAGATATGAGACGATAGTATCCATATCTGTTCCCAAACTCGACTTCTGGTACTTGAGGTATGATTGTGATTTTAAGGCTTGATTTGATGTTTGGATGATGAATTGAGTTATGATTTCACTCGATTTCGTTTATACAAATGAAGGACAGAGCTTGATTCGGTGATGCGATGTGTTTGAAGTTTTCGGAGGATGTTTAAGGGTATGTTTTGGTATTACGGGTCTATTTTGAGTGCATGGTATGTTGAGTTTGCTGTGAAAATTGAGCTTTAAACATATGGTATAAATTGTGAAAATGTACCATATACAGAAATCCTTGCAATTTGATCTATTTACAATTTTGGGGACAAAATTGCCGAAGTGGGGGAGAGTTGTAACATCCTGGAAATTGTAGAATTTCAAATAAAACAAAAACTGCATTTATTCAAATCAAATCAGATCATTTTAGGAAAACATTTGGAAAATCAGCAGACAGCACGGCCATGAGTACGCCCCGTGCTCATGAGGGATGATTAGCACGACCCTATGCTCATCCTAGAAAATTAGCACGTCCTCGTGTTAAATTAAATGCAGAATGATACTGTGCATGGCAGAACAGGAACTTGTACTGGGATTTCACGGTGCGACGTGGGGCACGACTCGTGCTTGAGGTCGTGTTGATTGGAATTATCAAGCAGTTTCAATTTTGATTCAGTTTATTCGAAAACAGGGTTGAAGGAAGCAAGTAGGTAGATTCATAAGCCCTAATTTTAGTTCAGCAACATTCCTTAGTAAGAGAAACACTTTGTTCTTGTGAAAATCACTCGTAAATCAATCCCAAGTGTGAAGGTAAGCTTATATACTTACTTTTGGATAGGTGTGGTCATGTAAGCTTGCTGTTGTATGGCTGAGTAATGTTTAGTTGTTGAAATGTTGTTGGAATTTTGTTGGAATATGAATAAGGGTTGGTTGATGTTTAAGGAATGAAAGTGAGGGATTAAATGATTGATTATATATGGTTTGATTGTTTAGGAGGAGCTAAACGATCTTAGGCTGAGGAATTGAGTCAGTGAGCTAGTAGTGGAAGCAGTGCGAGTGTGCACATATATCGAGGTAAGTGGTTTCCACTTACGATCTTTATTCTTACGAGTATTGAGTAGATTCTTAACTATTTTCCTTAATTAAGTATCATAATACTTAATATATAATCAAAGGAAGAATAAAAAGCTTAAAAGCTTAAAGAAATGAGAAGAAAGAATTTAAATGCTCATAGATATGTGTTATGTGTGATTATCATATATAGTTTGATGTGATTTTGAGCTTATATTGATATGAGCATGGATTGTGATTGTGTTTAGTATGCTCTTTTTGATTTATATGCCTATTGATATAATGTTGACATTTGATTGACATTGATAACATGTGACTTGCTATGACATATCCAGCATGAGACTTGCTTGATTTGAGCATACATTTGAGATTATCTTGTAGCATGTTGAATGCATATAATCATTCATTGTGTTGCATGATTTGTGTGACACTGAGCTACAGAGATTCCAACATGTGACGCGCACCTGTCTGTTCAGAGACTCCTGACATGTCGGTTGAGAGATTTCTGACGATTTCGTGATTTATTCACGATACCGAGTGACACGCTCGATGCCAAGTGAGACTCGTGATGCCGCGTGAGACTCATGATGCCAGTGAAACGTCGATGGATGTAAGCCTCGGGCATTCACATATGTGTGTGCATGAGATTCATTACATACACAAGATTATGGCATTCATATGAGCATTGTTGTTGCTATATATATATGTGTGCGATGGAGTTATATGATGAGTTCATATGTGTTGACATGTTTGGTACTTGATCATATTGTTATGGAAATAAGTGTGATTATGTGTTTGATGAGTTTGAACATTGTTTATATGATGTATAATTGATATTGGATAGGTTTATACCTATACATAACTTGTTTGCTGAGATTTGAGATTAAATCAGAAATGTAAAGTACCAAAGCAGTAGCTCAGCACGACCACGTGCTGACCAGCACACCCCGTGCTACTGGGCCATTCTGGGATTGTGTATGAGCACGCCCTCATGCTCTAAGGTAACATGATCGTGTTACCTGGGTTTGTGTTTAATGAGCACAGATCGTGTTTGATTTGGTACGACGTGTCAACTGGGAAAGCTATTGAGCACACCCTTGTGTTCATCCAGCACAATTTCGTGTTGTTTTCCTCCACTTCAATTATTCAATATTCTGATTACCACTTACTGGGTATTTATGAATACTCACCTGTTTGAATGTTGAATTGTGGTGCAGATCGTAGATAGCTGCTCTTGGACTTGCGAGCTGTTGATGAGAGACATATCGAGATTCTGTACGAGGTCCGGCTCTGGTGTTTTATTCCGCTTTTGTTTTGCACAAACTTGTATATATATGTATATTTGGTGTTTGCTTCTGCTGGATTATATGTGAGTTTTGTATTAATGATTTTGGGCCCGAGATCGGGGTATATTTATATATATGAGATTTTACTTATGATAAAGTTTGACTTTATCTTATTTCTTTTAATATTTGAATGGGGCAAAAATTTGGGGATATTTGTTTTTAAAATTTGAGCTCCACAAACCTCATCTTTCTTGAGTGTGAATGGTCTTGATCTTGACTTTAATAGATGTTGTTTTCAGTGGAGCTAGGTGTTCTTTACTCGTCTGAAAATTTTTGAGTTTTGATTTTGAGAATTTGAGAGTTTTGAACTTAATCTTAGTAGTTTCTTAGCTTTAGTGGGAGTTTTGGAGCTTAATCCCAGTGGGAGTGTTCCAAATTTAAAGATAATGTTTTGGTGGCATGTCTTTAAGTTTTGAAAACAAGTAGTTAAAATCATATTGGAGTAACCATAAAGTGTTGAATTGTTCATGATTCTTTAGTAACACCATTTGTCAAGAATAAGTTGTTGAAGCTATCTCATCTCATTTTCTATGTTATTGGATTTGAAAAATGAGAATGTGAGTGACATCTGTTTGATCTAACCAAAGCAATAAGAATAAAACGATACTACTTTTTGAATAAATTTTAGTTATGTGCTAAAATGATATTGGGATTAAGTTGGATACGAAGTCCAATGCAAAAATTTTAATGAGATCATTAAGGATCGCATTTGGATTTGTACAACAAATTTGAAAAGAAGTTGTGAAACTATTTCACTTATTGTGAAACTTACCTCGAACGGATTTAGTAAAAAGGACTAGTCTAATTTCTAAACTCATAAATCTCAAAGGGAGATTTAAATTATGAGAATGTGTCTCACAATACAGAGTTGCAAAACAGTTTGTGAGTTAGGAGAATTAAGGTGAATTCTAGTTATTCTTATTTTTGTATTAGTAATACACGTGTGGCTAGAATAAGCAATCTAGCATGGTAAAAATAATTTACCAGTTGACTTTGGAAATGAGTTTTTCAAGTAGCTATATCAAGAATTAGTTAGTCTTGATAATATATTTTGTATCCATATTTGATGATATAGAGGAAAAAGATAAGTGTCGTACTCTATGATAGTCCATATATATAGTAAATCTTGTTGAGTGGAAGAGTCCAACTTGTTTAATTAGCAAGATTCTTTTTACGTACAATAGAGTGACTTGCGATACAAGTTTGAGACTTGTTTAGTATAAGAGACGACTTTATTTTGCTATAGGAATTAGTAAGATAGACAAATCTAATCTGTAAGTAGGAATAGTGGGAGTAGTATAGAAGATACTTGTGAAACACTAAAGTGTTTGAATGACGTTGTTAAAAGATCTACAAATAGAAATGGTGTTGCATGGTTCTTACATAAACCAAGAGGATAGGAAGTAAGAAAGCAAGTTTTCTATGAATGAATAGTTAGAACTATTATATGTAGAGGAGTTTTGGAAAGATAGATTTTGTATACTATCTGAGGCCCAGTTGCCTCGAAGATATATGACGATCTTGGAAGATAGTCATACTCGATAGTGTAAAGAAGCTAATTGAACACAAGTATCATTTTAAGTTAAGAATGACTTTATTGCATAGGAGTTATATGTGGCAAGCTATTAGTAAAAGACTCAAAATTCTATGTGGCAAAACTCCCCTTATGTGACAGGCTATTAATAAAAGACTTAATATCAAAAAATTATTTCAACTTCTATAAATAATAAAAAATTTTCATTGGTAAAATATTTAAATTTTAAGAATCTGTTTCATTTTTATTAATAATTAGTTTTTAATAGTTAGTGAAGATAGAAACTACTACTTAATAGATTAAATTAAACTTATAATATAAATAATAAAATTTTGATATATTTAAAATCAATAATATAAAATTAATATTTGATATTTATTGAAATACACCTTAAATATAAGTGTTTTATCAAAAAATATATAAAAAATAATTATTACACATGATAAGTGTTAAAATATGTATAAAATAAATAAGAGTTAATAAAAAGACAATTTTTGATTAATAGTTAATAGTTGATTTTCAAGTGAAAACTAATCATATAAAAGAAAATGACACATTTATTATGTCTCCTATACATGCGGAATATAGTATTCTGTTGAGAAATATCGTATTCGTCTTTATAAAGTTCGGAATACTAAAATAAATATCTTGATTTTTTTAACTAGATTTAACTTTTATATTGGTAACAACAGAGTTCTTTTTTTTCAATTTATATGTATAATTTACTTTTTTGAAATATGTTATATTTTGCGAAATTAAAATAAAATAATTATAAGAATTCAAATATATGCTTATTTGAAAAATTTTCTATTTTTTTCATAACTAATGATAGCCAACAAATTAAAAATTTAAGTTGATTCTAAAATAAAATATTATAATCTAAAAATATGGATTTATACTTTTTTTCATTTTTGAAAGTGATTATAAAAAAATGACTAAATGACTAGATATAGTTTGATCAATCTTCTTATTATAAATTTATTTATTTTAATTAGATATATTTATTTTTATACAACATTTTATTATAACATTGCACTTACCAAAAACTATAAAAGGATACTTTTTTAATCACCCTTATAAAAATTAAAAAAATATATACGTTTGCGCAGCTCGCGGGCACTTCAACTATTATTATTAATCAGTGAGAAAAAAATGTTATAATTGGTTAAAATCCTATGTGACAAACTATCATCAAAATATATAAAATCATATGTGACAGAACTCTTCTCCTTCCTGTGTGACAAGCTATTAACAAAAAACTTAATATCAAAAAATTGGTCAAACTTCTATGACAAAAAAAGTATATAGTCGTTTCTTTACAAATTCGTATCCACCCTTTAGAAAGACAAATAAGATATTCCTCAAAGAATGCTGCATTTCGCCTGTATAAGAGGCAAAATAAATATTTTAATTTCTTTTGTATGATTAGTTTTCACTTGAAAACAACTATTCATCCTTTATAAAAAAATATCTTTTAATTTATTCTTATTTATTTGATACATATTTTAGCACTTGTCATAGAGAAATGCCTAAATAGATGTAGTTTGATCAATCTTCTTATTATGAATCTATCTGAGTTAATTAAGCGTATATTTGTATATTTTCTAAAGAATATTATTTTTTTTTTGTGAAATTGAAATAAAATAATTATAACTATTCAAATATATACTTATTAGAAAATTTTCTATTTTTGTGATTCCATAAATAATGATAGCCAACACAAAAATTAGGTCAATTTTAAAATAATATATTATAATTTATAAAATAAAATTTATGTTTAAATAAAAATTAAAAAGAAATTAATCTATTTTTAAAAATGTATAAAAAATTTCTAAATAGATATAGTTTAATCAATTTTTATTATAAATTTATTTAGATTAATTAATCATATATATTCTTATACGATAATTTATTATAAAATTGCACCTATAAAAATTTATAAAAATAAATGTTTTTATTAGTCACAATTGTAAAAGTAAAAAATATATTTATTTAAGCAAGCACTTCTACTAGTTTGTATTAGTAGGTTAGTGTGTTTGGATAAATGCATTGGGACATGTCCAACAATGTTTCTTAACTTTTTTTCACAAAATATTAAGCTTTATGTTTGACTTTCATATTTTGGAATAAATATTTTTCATTGCATTAAGACCTAAAGACTGAAATGCCAAATTTCAAACTATTAGTGACTAGAATAAAAATAATTGCATAAATTTAAATATAAATTTAAATCTATTTTAGTAACTTATAATATTATAATTAAAATAATTTTTATGCAAAATTTGAAAGTTCAATATTGGAAGTGTATAAATTTGATATTTTCAAACTTTTGTTTGATTTAAGAACATATTGTAACGTCTTGGAAATTATTGGAATTTAAATATTTTGGAAATACAATAAAACAAGATCGAATCGGATCGATTTAGGTAAGAATTGTGAAAAATAGCAATCAGCACTCTCGTGAAGCACGCCCCTTGCTCATGGGTGCTGACGAGCACGACCTCGTGCTCATTCTAGGAAAATTGGCACGCCCTCGTGTCGAATTAATTGCAGAATGAGATCGTACACGAAAGAACAGGAACTCGTGCTAAGAAAAGCACAACACAACCAAATGGCACGACCCGTGCTCTAGGTCGTGTTGTCTGGAAAGATATCGACTATTCTATTCTAACTTATCTCATTCGGAAGCAGAGTGAAGAAAGCAAGCAGATGAAAGAGGAAAACCCTAAACCTAACTTCAGAAATGTGTGAGAGGCAAGAAACAACAAATTCTTGCAAGAATTCATCACCCAAGTCAACTAAGGCAAGAATGATACTTGTATTGCTTGGTTGATGATGAAACTTGCCAAATTAAGGTTGAATGGAGGTTTAGCTATAGTGAATGTTGATGGAAAATGGTTTAGGGTTGAAAGAACTATTGAGAATGGATTAAATGATGGAATTATGTGTAAGATTGAAGGGGGTTACATAAATGATAAAGTATCGATTGATTGTTTGTCTAGGAGGATCAAGACGAATGTGAGCCGAGCGTTTAGTCAGTGGAAGCGGTGTGACTTGCACATGTTTCGAGGTAAGTGATTTCGTACATTTACGATATAAGTGATACTAAATTTATAAGTGTTAGAACACTTAGAGATTTTTTCTTAGCCACAATTCATTAAAAGCTTTAAATAGCTTAAGATGATATTAAGGAAGAATTGAACTTATGTGATTGATTCATATGTAATTATGAATTGCGTGAATATGCTCATGTTTTAAAATGATGATATTTGCATGCTCGATTGGCTTTATGTCGTGGTTGCTATTCGTATGTTATTTACGATGATTTTGGAAGCATGTGATTTGCTTTGTGAGCATGTGTGTGAGCATATTTGATCCTTTGAGGTCGTGGCCCTTGTGGTCAATGATGTTGTTTGGCCTTTATGGTCATGGTCTTTATGATTGATATTTGGCCTATATGGTCGTGGCATATGTAAGCCTCGGGCATTCATCATCGAAAAATGTGTATGTGAGATGCATACATGTGTTGTGGCATGCTGGGCATGTTTATGTTGATGAGCTGTTATGATTAATGTATATGAGCTTGTATGCTTGAAATGGTATATGTGAGTATATTGTGCTTCTTGATTGATTTTACTCTTAATTGAGTTTAAAACCATGTTTTGAATGTATATGTGACATGTATGATATACTGGCATTGTATATGGTTGAAAGCACATAATTAAAACTCCACGTACATGAAATCAAAAATTTATATTCTAAAATAGAAGCTTGGCACGTTCTCGTGCTGTCCAGCACGCTATCGTGTTGCTGGGTAATCTGGGAAAGATGTTGAGCACGGTATCGTGTTCATAGTTGACACGATCATGTTGCCTGGGAAAATAACACTTGAGAATGACTCGTGCTGATTTGGCTTGACGTGTTGTTTGGGAGATTGATTTGAGCATGCCCTCTTATTCATCTGGCTCGACCCGTGTTATTCTCTTGCATTTCATTTATTCTTAATGAATTGTGATTTACCTACTAAGTATATCTTTATACTCACCACTTCCATTGTTTAAATGATGTGCAGATCGTAGGTAGCTGCGAGTGTACCAAATTAGCTATGATCAGAGATATTTTTCGATATACGAGTGAGGTCTAGCTCCGGAGACGTTTGTTTTAGTTTTTGGTTTTCATATTGTATATACTATGTATATATGTAGTTTGGATAAATTTTTAGACTAGATGTTTTCTGCGCGTGTTTATAAATATGTTTTGGGCAGAATTATGTTTTATAAAGAAAGGTTTATGTGTGGATTTGAAATTTTTAGACTGTACCAATAAATGGGAACTTGCTTATGTGTGGATTTGAAAAACTGAAATGTTTGAAACTATTTTTATTATAGTATTATAGAGCCTGGAGATGATATATCGTCTGATCACACATTTGAGTCCAGAGATTTTGTAGGAGGGTAGGGTTCAGCATTTGAATCCCCTATACCTCAAGAGCAGCCTGCACAACCTACCATGCCTATTCACCCGTATGACACTATGTATGCACCATTTTGGAAATGATGCAAAAGATGATGCAGAATCAAGGGCAGGGTCAGGCTGTGAAAGACTTTGAGAAGAAAAAGGGTCAGGAAGCAAATCTAATTTGAATATTGATAAGAACTTTGTAGAAGTTTAAAAGCAAGGGGCTAAGGTATTCGAGGGCACCACAGATCCAGTTGAGGCTGATGATTGGCTGAGGCATACTGAGAGGATATTAACTCATATGCGTTGTAATCCTGAGCAAAAATTATGAAATACTACTTCTCTTTTAGAGAAATTAGCCTGGAACTGGTGGAAAGCAGTGCCTGATAGTCAAAAAGATCCTCCTGTGCTGACTTGGGATGATTTTTTGAGGAGATTTGCTGAGAAATATACTCCTCCACATTATTTGACAAAAAAGAAAATTGAGTTCTTGGAGCTGAGATAGAAGGAGATGTCAGTGGTGAACTACAAAGCAGAGTTCACTAGATTATCTCGATACGCTCCGGAGGATGTTGATACTGATAGAAAGAAGCGGGATAGATTTGAGAGAGCGTTGTGATATGTTATTCGCAACAGAATTGCCTTGAAACCTCTGACTTATGAGATATTGATTGAGGCAGCTCTCAAAGAAGAAGAGTTGGAAACTGAATGTGAGAAAAAGGAAAATCAGAACTGCCTCGAGAAAAAGAAGAAGTCAGATTCGGAACCGCCTCGAGATACATGTGGCAGTGCTAGTAGATAGCTGAGAGATGGACTGGAGGTAGGACTACCAGACCTCCTATTTATCCGAGAGATATATCCGGTGGGGATATGAGACAATTATGTTTCAGATGTCATCAACCGAGACATTTTGTTAGGGACTGTCCACAGCGACGAGGGTCTCAGGGTGGTGGTGAGTCTAGATAGAGTAGTGCGGGTGAGGCTTGTACTACAGTAGTTAATGACAGTAGCCAAGGTAAAGGTGGACGTGGTTCAGGGTATACTTCTAGAGGAGAATCAGCCTCAGGGGTGGAGCTAGTGGTTCAGGTACAATGAGTCGAGCTGGCAGCTCCACAACCGACAGGGTCAGCACCACAGGCCAGAGTATATGTTATGACCCGAGATAAGGCTGTACAGGATCCGGATGTCATTACTGGTATGATTTTTATCTTTACTTACCCTGCATTAGTATTGATTGATCCAGGATCCACATGTTCCTTTATGAGTGTGAGTGTTATAGATCAGATAGGAGGTAGTATCGAGCAGCTAGGGTATACAGTTGTTGTATTTATGGATGGCTGAGTTGGGTATCATTCTTGGGATGGATTGGCTATCCAGAAATCGAGCTATGGTCGATTGTTACTCAAAAGAGTTTGTCATTGAGGTTGATGGCGAGAGACAAGTGTTATTGGTAGGTGAAAGGAAATTTGTTCCTACTTGCCTAATTTCAGCAGTTGTAGCTGCGAGATGGATTCGAGAGGGTGGTGATGCTTGTTTAGCATCAATGATTGACATGAATCAACCAAAACTGGAGGTACGAGATGTACAGATTGTTAGAGATTATATTGAGGTGTTTCCAGAAGAGTTACCTGGATTACCACCACAGTGAGAGGCTAATTTTAGGATATAAACGATACCGAGGGCAACACTGATATCTATTGCACCTTACAAAATGGCAGCAGTTGAGCTGCAGGACTTGAAGAAACAGATAGAGGAGCTGTTGGATAAAGGGTTTATATGTCTGAGTGTTTCACCTTGGGGAGCAAATATGTTATTCATGCGTAAAAAAGAAGGTAGTATGTGATTGTGTATCGACTATCGTCAGTTGAATAAGGTGACAGTGAAAAACAAGTATGCGTTGCCACGAATAGATGATCTGATAGATCAGCTGCGAGGAGCTACTGTATTTTCTACAATTTATCTTAGATCAGGATATTGGCACTGAGGGTTGAAGACAGTTCAATTGTGAAGACAACTTTTAGGACTCGATATAGGCATTTTGAGTTTATTGTTATGTCATTCGGGTTGATGAATGCACAAGCAGTTTTTATGGCATTGATGAATAAGGTGTTTCAACCTTATTTTGATCATTTTGTTGTTGTCTTTATTGATGATATTTTGGTGTATTCGACAGATAGCAAAGAGCACGGCAGACATTTGAGGATTGTGCTTGAGTTACTGAAAGAAAAAGAGCTTTATGCTAAATTCAGCAAGTGTGATTTTTGGATGTCAGAGGTTGTTTTTCTATGACACGTGATCTCTGCTGAGGCAGTGAAACCTGATCCTAGTAAAATAAGAGCAGTTCAGGAGTGGGAGCCTCTAAGGATAGTTACTGAGGTTCGGAGTTTTCTAGGTTTAGCTGGTTATTATCGTCGTTTTATCGGGGATTTTTCTAAGATAGCTAGACCGATGACATCTTTGTTGCAAAAGAATGTTCCATTTGAGTGGAATGACAAATGCAAAGAAAGTTTTCGCGAGTTAAAGAAGAGGTTGGTTGAGGCACCAGTGTTGATGTTACCTTCGTAGGAAGGTGGATTTGTTGTTTATACTTATGCGTCTGGAGATGGTTTGGGTAGTGTTTTGATGCAGCATGGTCGAGTGATTGCTTATTGTTAGTGTAAGCCCTAGCCCAATACATTGTTTGTAACTTTTATTATTGATTAATAAAATTATGAAGCATTATTGTTTCATATCATGTATTGACCTGTAGTATGTGTTTGATAAAATATCCAAGAATATTAATTAAGCACTTGAGGAATCAAGTTGAGGACCTTGCTAGTAGAACCTGGAAGATATGAGATTAACATTCTAAATATCCCTAGTTGCTTATTTCTATGGGAATAGAGATGAATTAAGACTAGTATGTACTTTGTAGATGATCATGTTCTACGGGTCATAAATATTTGGGATATCTAGCAAAGTACATAGGTACAATGTAGAGCATTGTATTTGGAGAGCGATCACATTTTGCAATGTCAAATATTATCCTTAGACTGGAAATCACTATGTCTCTTGTTATGATTTTTAGTGTTCTTTGACATATGCCTAACGTGGCCGTAAAAAGGTTGACAAGTATGGGTATGATTGGGTATGCTACGAATCATAAGTAAGAGCAGGAGTGAAGTGAAGGGATTGACCCTCTCAATGAGAGTTGATATCACTGGCTACTAGATAGACAAGATTAGGAAGAGTGTGGCTGCACCCGAATGAAATGCTTAAGTCATTTATTCGAACTTATCAATTTTTTCATAGAGATCAAGAAAAGTGATTAAGAGTTAAATAAGGGTGTTAGCGACATGCCTTATGCTAATCTAGATATCGAGGTCAAGGGATTTATTTGCATTGTAGTAGGGCTGTTGACGCTACTCGTCAACTAATTAATTTAGGGTGATCATAGTGTCTTACTAGAGACCGCCTATGATTTATGAGTTATTAAACTCATTGTCTTTATTAAATAGTCCTACAGATCGCACATGGATGGCAAAAACCTAAAAGGGTAATTTCTGTATTTCACCTTATGTTAAAATTCGGCTATTGGGCTGGATCGGGCAATTGGGCCAATTTTGGTAATTGGGCCCAAGATGGATGAGAAATAATATTTCTTACATGATTTTAAGACAAAGATTATTTATTTAATATGATGTCTTAAGTGGAAAATAAGAAAGAAAATGAAAAATAAGAAAGGGAAAATTTAGGAACCTTGTCTTAAATTAAGACATGATTAATGTAGGATAAATTAAAAGAATGAAATCTTTTAATTATCTACATTTAATACACGGAAAAGGAGGGTGGTTTTTAAGAGGAATTTAAATTTTATAAAAGTCTTAACAAGTCCTAAAGGAATTAGGATTGTTAAGAAGTTTTATGAACCAAAACTCTTTTCTTTAAAAGCTTAAAAACCCTAATTTTTCAACACTCTAGTTGTCCCCTTCATACACCACCCAAAGCCAAGAGGTTCCACATAAACACAAGAGTGATTATTATTTTTCTTAGATAAGAGAAGTGAGGAAACATAGGCTGGTCATTAGTTGATCATCATGTTCCCTCAGTTTCACAAGAATCTCATCAAAAACTAACCAATAAAAGGTGAATCGTTATTCTCTTTCGTACTGGTACACTTATTCGTTAATTTGTGTGTTATTTCTGTAGAGGAATCACGACTGGGGTTCTATCACGGTGTCATAAAGGTCGTTTCAGTGTATTCTGAAACAATATTTCATGTTCTTGGCCTAGAACCCACACGACATTGAAGGAGGAAGACAAAGGTGAGATTTTTCCTTTCAAGTTTTGATTTTCATGTCACCTAGATGTAAACCGATTGTATATGGCATGTGTTAAACTGATTTGATGTCAATTTTTGGGTGTTCTTGCGTGTTCTTGATCATAATTTCTGCTTCCATTTAGTCTAATACAAGTAGGAAAACCAACAGTGGTATCAGAGCAATCATTTAATCACTTAATGCATGTTTTAGTAAATCGGTAACATCATTTTTGTTAAAACGTGGGATGATTTGACTAGGGCAGTTAATTGGGGTTAAGAACTGACTGAGAACAGTATGTTTTGATCCTAATTAATTCATAATATGGCTGGTCACATGTTTGTTTGATTAGAATTTCATAAAATGTAAAATTAGGCACATAATTGGATGCTTAATGACTATTTGGACATAGTTTTAGATCAATTATGCTTAAAATGAATTTTATGAAATTAGGGGAGGCTAATTTATTGTAAATGATTTGAAATATGAATTAGGTTTACTGTTCATGTACTGTACATAATTAATTTTTGGCCTTAAAATTAATAAATTGCTAAACTAGATGTTTTTAGAAAGATTTAATGAACTAGTGCACTAGTTTTAAGTCTTAGGAATCTAAAATGAACTAAATGGAAATTTTTTTAAATTTTAAGGACCAAAATGTAATCTTGAAGTGGAAATTTTGTGATTGAAATTTTGTGTATACGTGTTTAATTTTTGTAAAAAATTAAATGACATCATATAGTTTACACTTATATTTTTATTTGTGTAAAATTGTAAAGGGAAATTGAGCTTATATTATTTATGGGACAAAATAATTAAGTGTTGTCTTATGGCCTTGAGTCCATTCATTCAAGGAATAATTTTGGGCTTAGCCCAAGCCCATCACTAGGTTAACTCAAGGAGCCCAAAGGCACAATTTCTCTAAAGGGCTTAGCTTAAAACTTAAGCCAAGATGGGTGTTAGGAATTTGTTTGATGTATGGTTATGCATGGTGCATTCATAGGCCTGGTTTAATGGATTGTAAAAGCATAAGCCAATTTATTTATTTATTAGGTTTGTAAAGGCTTGCTAAGCCTATTTTTCTTAGACTAGGTTTAGAATAGATTTAGTGTAGAAAAAGGAGGCCCAACCCAGCATGGAGGGAGTCCAGATGTGGAACCCAAAGAAGGAAGGATGGAGAGCCCATTGGAGATGGACTTGAAGCCTGAAGATTATACTATGTAATAGTATAGGCCTAGTCGTAGGTTTTGGCCCATGATTGCACGTTTAAATTTCTGCACTTAGATTATGCATGTTATACGAAAGAATGAATGCAAACTATGATAAAATGTCGAATCTGCATTTACCATGCTAAGCGTCGAATCAAACAAACAATCCAAAAAATATTAAGTCAAGAAAATTACCTCCCTAGATTAACAACCTGTCAAGGCATCGAATGTCGAAGCGTAGGTCATGCCAAAGCTGGGCACATTAGATTTTCTTTGTGAGGCGGGGCTAAGATCAGTGCCTTCTATGCAGCCATGTTAGAGTGAGGGTAGATTGGTGTCATGTTTAGCACGTTAATGGTAGATTTAGACTTAACGTGGGTCTGTGACGATGCATCGACCCTAGGTAATTAATGGGAAGTGCCCCAGCATGAAAGTGCTAGTTCCATTAAAAACCGAGAGTCATCTTTAGGGAAAGATGATTGGATCTAGGTCCCACAAATTATCACTAATAAGTGGATTATTTAGAGGGATATTAATCAATTGTTGAATGAGAGATATTTTCTCTAAAAGACCTCATAACTAACCTTGTTTAGTTTTTCTTTTGTAGAAAATGAATCCGAATTCGAACAACTCGAATTTTTTCTTGTGCTCTATCCTTGAAAAGGATAAGTTGAATGGATCAAATTTTCTTGATTGGACTTAAAACCTGCAGATTATTCTGAGGCAAGAGAATAAACTAGAAGTCTTGGATGCCGCTCTTCCGACTAAACTGGCAAGGAATGCCACTGTCGCCGTTCGAGAATCTTTCGAAAGAAAGAAGAGGGATTTGGCTGCTCTCAAGGAAATGTTCCAAGAGAAGGCACGACATGAAAGGTACTTGATTGTGAAATCATTGACCTCGTGTAAGATGGCTCCT
>CANYCX010154595.1:0-11698 GCA_948193385.1 Breynia disticha f. nivosa
CATTATAGAATCTGAGCATGGTCCTCCTGACCCAACTAAAGTCAATAGTTTAGTTAGGAGCATACTCTATAGCAATTTTCATTTCATACCTACAGCAATTGAAAAAACAAGAGAATTCTATGAATACATTCTAGTTGCATCTGATTCAATTGCACTTACCCATCATTCCGACCCTAAAGATCCTACCAGATATGGATATAGCAAGATTGTGATTCTTCAAATTCTCACTTTAAAACAATGGAATCAAAGTCCCTATACACCTAAAACCTTTCCTTATAAATATCACCCGCAAACTTATGACTATTTTGACTATCAACAAGCCTGGTACAATGTCCTCTACTATAGCAATATGAGCCACTCGTGGTTTATTAAATTTGGTTCGAAATTTCAAGGCCCATTTCCAAAATGGTTTTTGCAATGGTGGAAATTCCTTGGACCCAATTTGGATATTCTCCCTAGCACAATTCTGGAAGGTTACTACTATTTTGAAAAGGAGGTTTCTAAGAAAGAAAGCCTTCTATCTTATTTTGCAATCTTCAAACTTGCCTGGATAATGTGTTGGACTTATAATATTCGAAATGATTCTAAGTATAACACATTAGTTCGAAAGATTAGAGTAAAATGGTGGGCGTCTATGGATGTTAATCAAGGTTCTATTCAAACTGTTCAACAATGGATTATGTCAAACAAACCTCAAATAGAAGTTCAATCAGATCCAACTCAAGTTGAACGAACTATGCGCAAAGCCCAACTGCAATCACAATTAGCTCAAGCATCTACAGATGAAGAAATTGCCGTAATTCTTCAAGCTTATCAGCAATCAGCTTCTGGAAGTCAAAGTGGAAGCCAGAAGGATACAGAAGACGTTGAGATTGGAACATCTCAACTACCAGAAAATGAGGACATGTGTGCTGCCATGTATCAATTTTTAGATTAATGTAGGTCCGACATGTCGACCATTATGTCGGTCTTGTGACATAAGCAATGATGTAATTCTTATTTTCCTTTTCTACCCTTCCTTTAGTCTATATAAGGATTGGGTTCGGACATTTGTAAGACAAGTTTTTGAACAATGAAAGATTCAGTTTTCAGATATAATGTTCTCTCTCTTAATAATTCTCTCCCTCTTCTCTCATAATCCTCCACCTCCTCCTTCTCATTGCTCTCCTCCGTTCACTCAAGAACAAATTAATAATCTTATAGCATCCTACCTTCAATTCCTTAATAATTCCTCTTCTTCTGACTCCTCCTCGTCTTCCTCCGACGACGACGAAGACTTCTTCGAGTCACGTTTTCCCCTTCTCCAACGCTTAATCAAACGAAGAAGATTACAGTAAGCACTGCAATAAGCCTTACTTCGATCCCTGTTAGTTTTGGTTCCAAATTTAAGCTTACATCCATTTTAGGACCAATCACCAAAATTGGCCCAAATACTTGATTCGGCCCAACAACCAAATTTTGACCTAAGGTATAGTTCCAAAAATACCAATTTTGGTTTTCTTTTGTCTGTATGCGATCTGTAGGAATATTTAATAATGTTAATGAATTATTAAATCATAAATCATAGGCGGTCTCTAGTAAGACACTATGACCATTTAAAGTGTCAATACCGTTGACCTCTGATATCATGATTGGCATAAGGTATGTCCCAAACATCCTTATTGAGTGTTAAATCACTTTCTTGATCTCTATTTCCATTTGGATGAGGCCACACTCTTCCCAATCTTGCATATTAAGCGGCCAGGGACATCTTCCCTCATTTTCATAAGAGGTTCAATTCCTTCATTTCTCTCATGCTTCTACTTGTAATCCGTAGCGTACAAATACTTGCCAACCTTTTACGATATCATTAGGCGCATGTCAAAGTACACTAGAAATCACAATAAAAGACATATTTATTTTAGGTCTAAGGACATATATTTGACATTGTAAATAGTGATCTCTCTCCATATACAATGTCCCACATTGTTCCTATGAACTCCTTAATGGATTCATCAAAACAAATATTCTAACTTTTGGATGCTTGCTCAAGCCCATTAATGGACCTCCTAAGCTCGCATACCTTATTAGGATATTTAGGATCGATAAATCCCTCAAATTGTTTCATGTAAACATCCTTGAGGAGGTTTTCATTCAGAAAAGACATCCATTTTCCTTATCTCATATTCCATATATGCAGCTGTGGAAAAATCAATCCTAATGGATTTTAGCATAAGTATTGGAGAAAACATTTCATCATAGTTAATACCATGAACTTATTAAAAACCTTTCGCTACTAGTCTGCCTTCGAAGATACCTCCTACCTTCTCTTTGAAGAACCATTTGCATTCAATTGCCATATCACCTTTAGGTGGATCAATCAATTCCTAAACTTAATTATCGTACATTGGTTGCATTTTGAATTTCTTGGCCTCTTGCCATATTTTCAAATTAGGACTCTCTATGTCCTATTGGTAAGAAGTTAGTTCATCATGATCAATGATCGTGATATCCTGTTTGTTAATTACAATGAACTCGTACCTTTCAGGCTCCTGACATATCCTACCAAATATTTTAGGTACTTGTGTAATGAGCTCTTGCTCAAAACTTTCTTATGGAGTTGAGTCCATCTCCTCACTATCCTCTACAGGAATCTATGTATCTGTATCCTCTTATACAACTTCTAGTTGTACACTCCTCTTACTGTTTCTTTTTAGAAAAAATTCTTTCTCTAAAAACACAGCAGTCTGAGCAACAAACACTTTGTTCTTGTTATGATTGTGAAATAGGATCCCTTATTATCTTTAGGAAACCCTACAAATAAGTATTTTTTTGTCTTAGATGAAAGCTCATCCGATGTTAACCTCTTAACATGTGCTTTGCATACCAAATTCTAAGAAAAGACAAGTTAGGTTTTCACCCAATCCATATTTCATATGGAGTTTTTTCATTTGCTTTATTACGAGACTTGTTCAACAGAAAAGTTATAGTCATTAAGGTATGACCCCAAAATGATATTGGGAGACCAGTTTAACTCATCATTTACCTAATCATGTCTAACAAGGTTTAGTTCCTTCTTTCAGACATACCATTCCACTGAGGTCTTCCTGATGGATTTTCTATACTTCTAAGTCATTAGGATAGTGGAAACAAATCAAGAAAATAAAGAAAAACCATCCAAGATTCACACCAAAAATGGAAATTAACAACTTAATGGCCTAAAGATCAAAACTTTTATAAAGATTGAATCTTTACACAAAAGATTGGATCTTTACCTCGTATCCTTGGTAGGCCAATAGTATATGATCAAGAAACGTACCTCCTTAGGACCCCAAATGTTGTCCCTCTACAAAACTAAGACACAAAACAACAAAAAGAGTGTACTATCTCAAAAGTTAATTGAATCACCTTGTTGTCTGTCAATCGGATGAGAAACCCTTGAAACCAATGGCACCACTATGATTCAGTCATATAGTCAGCCCTTTGATCTCACATCTTCTTAGATAGGTTCAGTAAGAATCAAAATCTTGATTCTTCCTTGGTAGGTCATGACAATGAGAGAAAAGAAGAGGAGGCGAGAGCCAAAGTGGACAACTAGGGTTAGTTTTTAAAGAAAGAAGTTTATATTTTATATTAATAATAAACCAGAATCCTAACTCCATTAGGATTATTATAAATTTTAATTCAAGTGAAAATCTTTTATTTCTTTCTCTCTCTTTCTGTCGATAAGATAAAAAAAAATCTTTTATCTCATCTTATCTTATCTTGTCTTAATTCAAGACAAGCTTTCTTTGTTTTTCTCCAATTATAACTCTTTTATGTTTTAATTTAAGATGTCATATCCTTTTTGATAATCTTTGTCCTAAAAGCAGAAAATTTACCAAATTTATATTTTCATCCATATTGGGCCCAATTATAAGATAATTTGATAAAAGGTGAAATTCCAAAATTAACCCTCTAGGTTTTTGATTGTTCATGTGCGATATGTAGGACTATTTAATAATAGTAATGAATTAATTAATTCATAAATCATAGGCGGTCTCTAGTAAGACACTATGACCATACAAAAATAGCTGAAGAGCGGTGTCAACAACCCTACTATAATTCAAATTTATCCCTTGACCTTTGACATCATGATTAGCATAAGGCACGTCCCAAACATACTTATTTTATGCTAAATCATTTTCATAATCTCTATGAAAAAATTGATACGGTATAATGAATGACCTAATCATTCCATTCGAGTGCGGCCACACTCTTCTTAATCTTATCTATCAAGTGGTCAATGATATCTTCTCTCATTTTCATGAGAGGATCAATCCCTTGACTTCACTCATGCTCTTACTCGTAATTATTAGCATACCCAATCATACCATACTTGTCAACATTTTATGGTCACATTATGCATATGTCAAAGTATTTTAAAATCATGATAAAAAGACATAATGATTATCAGTATAAGAATAGATATTTGACATTGGAAATAATGATGGCTCTCCAAATACAATGACCTACATTGTATCTATGAACTTTGTTAGATATCACATATCTGTGACCCGTAGAACATGATCACCTACAAAGTTCATACTAGTCTTAATTCATTTTCATTCTCATTAGAACAAGTGACTAGGGATATTTAGAATGTTAATCTAATAACTTCTAAGTTCCACTATCAAGGTCCTCAACCTTGATATCTTAAGTGTTTAATTAACATTCTAGGATAATTTTATCTGACACATACCAAATATCAATACATAAAATGATAAAATAGTGCCTCATAATTTCATTAACCAATAATAAAAGGTTGTAAACAATGTATTGGGCTAGGACTTACACTAACAATTCCTGGAGGTGTGAATTGTGGTATTATACCACAATCTCTCATATATTGGTCAAACTCTAGGCTTATATTTGCAACCTCGATCCAATTTGGTGGTTTAATATCTCTAACTAACTAGTTTTCTACTTCATTATTAAAATCCTTAAACCTTTCAAAGGTTTCTGATTAACTCATTAAATAAAAATAGTCATACAAGTTATAATCATCAATGAAAGTGATGAAGTAGCTATAACCACCTATGGCTTGTGTTGGACTAATGTTGGTGAACAATGAAAATTCCCTCTAAGTTTTGAAAATGTTGAAAACTTGGTGAATTTAATAAACATAAATTTCATGTTGAACAATTTCAAAAGATGTTGTACAAAAGTTCAATAAAAATAACAAGAATTTACTTGAGTGCAGTGAATGTCAGTCAAGTAAATGAAAAATATAGGTAAATAGGCCACTAGTAAGTGTGTCAGTCGACTAGTGGTTAGGGAAAAATAAGTAGAAAATAGTAGCTTTGGGACCACAAGCCAAACCAGTCAATTGGATTGAAGACCAGTAAACTAGTTCTAACAACTACTATGAAAACATATCACAAAATCTTCAAGATGATGTGAAGGATCAAAGACCACTTTTTGGAAGATTTAAAAATTAAAATCTGGAGCATGTAAGTTGACTTATGTATTTTTTTAATCTACTAATGTGTGTTGCAGGGCAGACGAATCGACTAACAAAGATATCAGCCAACTCAAGGTCATGATCTAAGAAGTTTAGAAGGATTTTCAAGTGGTCATAATTGACTGAAGAAGAGACCAATCGACTCATTTAGTCAAAATACTTGAATGTATAAAAGACTAGTTGACTGGCAATGCTAACAGTGGACAAAAGTTGACTTTAAAAAGCTACTAAAAGAGGTCCATATCAAAGACCAATTAAAAAAGTTAAGACACCATATAAATAGAGTTGACAACTAAAAAGAGAAACAAAACAAGCATTTCAAAGCATCTATATTGATCTCTCACTCATTTTGTAATCATTTTTCTTTTGTTCAAGCTTTAGTGTTCTTCAAGTTAGAATATTCTTCTAGTTTGAATTATTATAGAGTAAATGGTAAGATTTCAGTAAGAGATTAAATCAATTGTAAGGTTGCTTGAGCCATAATTAAAGTGTATGAGAATGAGTATAATGGACTGTTGTGAAAATCCTAACTGAGAGCTTAGGCAGTGGAGTAGGTGTTTTTGTAAATCCCTTGTTGTCTCTTATTCTTTACTTTTCTACAAAAATTAGTCACTCTCATAACCTCTATTCAAACCCTTTTAGAGGTTATTTAGACTCAATAAATGGTATTAGAGCTTAGTGCTCAATACTAGAGCCTTAACATCCTGAGTTAAAGATCCAAGAATGGTATAAACACACTTTGGTGATTTTGGAATCAATCTAAACTATCCTCTCTACTTTAATGACATAAACTACTCCTCTTGGAAGAATCACATAAAGATACACATCATGTGTAAAGGCATCAAATATTAGAAGGTCATCATCCATGGTCTCTATGTCCCAAGGGATGACAATGGTTAGTTAAAGAATAAACTTGACTATAGTGATGAAGATTGGGACAAAGTTTATATCAATGAAAAGGCCATGAAGCTCTTTCTTTGTGAATTATTTGTTAAAGAGAAGAATCGTACGAGCTATTATAGAAGTGCAAATGATATGTCGGATAGACTAAGTGTCACCTATGAAAGAACCAATCAATTGATAGACACGGAGATTAACATGTTGCTCTATGAGCATGAAATGTTCACCGTGTAGGAAGTTGAAATGATCAACAATACGTTTGACTGATTTAGAGAGATTATGAATGGGTTAAGTAGCTTAGGAAAGACCATGAGTAATATTAAATAAGTGAAGAAGATCTTTAGATCACTCCTAAGAGAATGGTATTCTCAAGTCACCATAATCATACAGTCATAGGATCTCAATACCGTGTGTTTTAATGCTTTAGTTGGATCCTTGATCAATTATGAGTTCATCTTGAAGACTAAAGGTGAAAGAATAAAGCCTAAGGAAAATAACAAAGCAATGAAGGCAATCCTACCTTAATATGAAGAGAGTGATGTCAATTTTCATGAGGAAGAAGAGGATGACAAAGAGATGCTCTATATACAAGAAATTTGAGGAAATGCAAGAACTTGATGAACTCAAGAAGAAAAGAGCAACGACGAGGAGATAAAAGAATATATTTCAACAATGAAAAGAAAAGAAGTGAAGGTGAAGACAAGAGAAATGTAATCAATGAAGATATTTTCTTCAAATATGGCAAAAAAAGGGCATTATGCAAAGGAGTGCAAAGTTAGAGAATCCTCAAGGCAATGATTAAATGAAAGATTTGACAACGAAAAGAAGAAACAATCCTTAATTGCTAGTTAGAATGATGACTAGGACATGAAGAGACCAACTTGGTGCTTATGGCTAAAAGCTATCACTCTAGTGATGATGAGGATGATGTATCTTCTATCTTTCTTAATGACTTCATTCATGATGATTTACTTGAGAATGATATGAATGCTGCTTACTTAAAACTACAGCAAGACTTTATGAGTGTGTTTAGGTTGAATAAGAAACTTAAGCAAGAAAATTAGAAACTTGTGTTTAATTTTGATGCTTTGAGTGAGAAACTAAAAAGCACTAAGAAAGTATAGAATGAAATTTATATGAACTCATTACATATGAATTGCTTGACTAGAGAAAAGAAACTAGCTAATGAAGTTAGTAGAATTAAAAAAAGAGTTTTCATATGTTGTTGGCAAATTCATTAGTGGGAAAGAAAACTTTAAAGAACTATTTTCCTTGCAAAGATATTCTATATATAAGAATGATCTTGGGTGTGATACATAAAACAAGAACACATGCTTGATGACTAAATTTGTGAAAGCAAGTGAAATTGATCATCGTAAATGTGATTTGCCTACTTGTAATATATATTTGAGAGTTGGACACAATACTTATATTTGTACTAACTTAAGAGAGTATATTAAAGTGAAGAGGGTTTAGGTTGTGAAAGGAACCATTCTACCTAATATGGTTCATCTTGCTATCATAAAAGGACCTAAGATGGCTTGCGTACCAATAAAGAGGAAAATGATTTCTTTTATGGGTACAAGAATATTTGTAGTCCCACTTAGCACTTGGTATGTATATTGTGGATATTCAAGACACATGCGTGGAGATAAGAGCTTGTTTGTTGACATTAAAAATAGAACATGGTTATGTAACTTTTAAACACAACAACAAAGGTAGAATTATTGGTATTGGTAAAGTGGATAAGGAACCTTTACCAAACATTTATAATGTGCCTCTAGTGGATTTGAAACATAATCTCTTGAGTGTGTCTTAATTAAGAGATTTAGATTATGATGTGACATTTGAATATACTCACTGTATAGTGTCCAAGAACAAAAAAGTTGCATGTATTTCTTTGAGACATGGAAATACATATATTTTCAATCTACATGATGGTGCTTCACTCAATGAAAAATGCTTGAGGGCACTTGATGATAATGCATTTATATGGCATAGAAAATTGGACATGCAACTTTGCCTTTAATCTCTAAACTTTTAAAAAATGATGTGTATTAGAGGAATGTCTAGGCTAAGTATTCTAAAGACCATATTTATGAACCATGCATGAAAGCGAAGCATGTTATAGGATCTTTTAAGGGAAAAGTGGAAATAACCACTAGTAGAGTTCTTGAGTTAATTCATATGGATCATATTGGACGTTATAGGCATACTAGTGTGAGTGGAAAATATTATGCATTAGTCATTGTTGATGATTTCTCTAGATTCACTAGGGTGAGATTTATTGTGCATAAAAATGATGCTTTCCATGAGTTTTCTAAGTGGAGTAGGTTGTTCTAAAATGAGAAGAGCTTGACTATAATCGTCATAAGATCGGACCATGGTGATGAGTTCAATTATGAACCATTCAAGAAGTTATATGACAAATATAGAGTTAGGAACAACTTCTCATCCCCAAGAACACCACAATAAAATGGAGTATTTGAGAAGAAGAGTAGAACATTAGAGGAAATGAGTAGAATAATGCTCAATGAGTATCAATTACCTCAATCATTTTGGGCAGAAGCCATGAATATGACTTTCTATGTGATAAATAGAGTTCAATTAAGAAGAGATAAGCTAAAAACTCCTTATAAACTGTGGAAGGGTAAAAAGCCTAACATTTCCTATTTCCACCCATTTCGATGCAAAGTTTATATTCATAACAATGGAAAAGTTAATCTTGGAAAGTTTGATAAGAAATTCGATGTAGGAACATTTATAGGATACTCTCTTACTAATAAAACATATAGAGTTTACAATCATAAAACTAGTGTGGTTGAAGAAAGCATTCATGTTAAATTTGATAATCTAGTTTCACCCCACAAAAGGTGTATGCTTTTTATGATGTAGGTAATGAAGAATGAGACAATGAGTCCAAGAAATCCAAGAAATAGTGAAACAAGTAAAGGTGAAGGATGAAAAATTAAAGATATAGAAGTTGGGCAACCTTCAAGTTCAACCACATGGGCCAAAGTGAAGGGTCATTCTATGGAACAAGTTATTGGCAATGTGGGTGATATAGTAAGAATAAGAAGGGAGCTAAACAAACAAATGACAAACTCAAAATTTGTATCCTTTATAGAGCCTAAAATATCAAAGAGGCTTTAAGAGATGAAAATTGTGTCATGGATGTGCAAGAAGATTTGAATCAATTCAAAAGGAATAAAGTGTGGGAGCTTGTTCCACCATAAAAGGATAAAACCATAGTTAGAGTGAAGTGGGTCAACAAAATCCATCGTGATGAAAAAGAAGAACTAGTAAAGAATAAGTCTAGATTGGTGGCACAATGTTTCTACCAAGAGGAAGGACTTGACTATGAAGAATCAAGCTTAATCAAATGGATGTGAAGAGTGATTCTTGAATGGGTACATTCAAAAGGAACTCTATGTCAAGCATCGACCCAGTTTTGAAGACTTGGATCATCCAGATTATGTCTACAAGCTTAAAAAGGCCCTATATAGACTCAAGCAAGCATCAAATGTATGGTATGAGAGGTTAAGTAGTTTCCTTAAAGGTAAGGTAGATAATACCATTTTCATTGGAAGAATAGGAAATGAGATGTTAGTGTGCTAAATTTATGTTGATGATATAGTGCTTGGTGCTACTAAACAATGTTTGTGCAATGAGTTCAATTAGCTTATGCAAGGTGAATTTGAGATGAGCATGATAGGGGAGCTAAAGTTCTTTCTTGGACTACAAATCCAAAAACTTGATAAAGGAATATTCATCCATCAAAGCAAGTACACTAAGGAACTTCTAATGAATTCAAGATGGAATGATGAAAAATTGCTAAGACTCTCATGACATCAAATCTAAAATTAGAGAAGCATGAGGATGAAAAAAACGTGGATCAAAAGGTATATCGAGGTATGATTGGCTCACTCTTGTACTTAATTGCTTTTTGACCATATATTATTTTTGCTATATGTTTATGTGCTAGATTCTAATCATGTCCAAAATTACCTCGTTTGGTTGCTTGCATTAGACTTGTATGCATATAGTGATGCGGATTATAGAGGCTATATGATTAATAGAAATAGCACTAGTGGTACATGTCATTTTATAGGGGCACCTTTGATTTCATGAGGAAGTAAGAAACAAGTTAGTGTAGCAATCTCTATGGCTAAATTAGAATATGTAGCCGTAAGGACTGCATGTGCATAAGTACTTTGGTTAAAACATCAACTTTTTTATTATAGCATTCATGTTAAACGTGTAACTATATCTTGTGATAATACAAGTTCCATAAGTCTAAACAAGCCCAATTTTACATAGTAGGACCAAACATATATAGATAATAAATTATTTCTTATATGATCACTATCTTAAAAAAGATATATGTTTGAAATTTGTACCTACTAAAAATCAATTGGCTGATATTCTTACTAAACCTTTAAAAGAGGACACCTTTAATGACATAAAAATAATAATTAGCATGTCTGATTTGAGTTCTTGAGTTCATTATGATGTGTTTCCTAGATTGATATATATGATATTTTACCTTGTAATATGCATTCAGAAGCACTAAGAACAACAAAGTTGTCAAAATGGTTCATGCCTCATTTGAACAATAAGGCTTGACATGTAGAAAATTGGTCAACGAAAGGGAAAATGCTACTAAAGAGTATTCTAGTCGACTAGTATGAAGTTCAGTCGAGTAGAAAGAGTTATTTGTAGTCTAGAATAGTTTTGGAGATGACACCAGTCGACTAGCCCAATTTTCAGTCGAGTTAAATAAAATTTCCAGATGGTTAGTCGACTAGTATGGAAACTAGTTGAGTCAAAGATCTAAAGCTGTTGCGAGTCTAAAAAAGAGCAAACACTAGTCCACTATGACTAGTGTACCTGATTGATTCCACCAAAAACTTAACCACAACAAACTTAACCACATTATTTTTCAAACCCTAACTTTCTAAAAACTTTCTTGAGATAGCAAGAACCAAATCCAAAGCTCAAAGGGAGCCCAAAAATACCTCCTCAGGAAAACCCAAGTAAGAATTCATGACCACAACCCACTAGGATGTGTGGATCATTATCCCCAAGAAGGAAGAGCTCATGACCAAGAGCGTGTTCTTTCTCGATTCACCACCACCGGATAAGAGCTTTACACAAAGGTACTCTGACGAAATTCTCATACCCTCTATGAAATTCCATTGGCCTAATATAATGAAGTCTCCTTATGTTAAGTTGTTTAGGGATTTTAAGGAGAAAGGAGTATATGATGTGTTTTGGTTATGAGGATGATATATATATATATATATATATATATAT
>CANYCX010154609.1:0-15806 GCA_948193385.1 Breynia disticha f. nivosa
TGTTTAGGTTGAGATGTGTGTCCTTTTGTGCTTGTTTTTCTCTGTATTTAAAGACATTGGGGCCTTTGGCAACAAATAAATATCCTCTTTTTTTATCTTTATTTCCTTAGATAATAAATCAAATATTCTCCAAGTATTTGATTTACTTCCTCTTTTTGCAAAAAAAATCTTTCCTTTAGCAAAAAATCAAATATATTCCATATATCTGATTTCTTTTTCTGGTGCATTAACTTGATAATATTTACTTCCACACTTATCGTAACGAGTCAAAAATCTGTACCCATAATTGATGTTATCCGATTAATTCGGCTTAATTCGGCCCGCGGGCCAGAATTAATTTTGGTGTAAACAATTGCCCCACACGTGTTTGTAGTTTGGTGAAAACTATAAACACAGTGTGTGCGTTTGGCCCCTTGTCTTCTTTTAAAATAATAAAATTATGCAGCTAAATGGAAAGCTTGTCTTACCAATCCTTTTAACACGTCTTGAACTCCAAATACTTGTTTGCGCTGAATCAAGAAATATTGAACCTTTGTTTTTTTACCAAAGTCTCCACTGACTCTTCAATTATTATCTTCAACAAGGGTAGAGGTAGAGTCACTTGCACGGTTTTAGCCTTTGTCGCCATTTGTCTCTCACTTTCTTTAACACGTTGTCTTGATCCTTTTGCCTTAAGTCCTTGGTGATTTTTCCCTCACTTATCACCACCTTAGTTGCTCTTGCCATTGGTTCGTGTCTTCCAATTGTGTAGGGAAGCATTAGTGAACCTGCATTGTCAAAAAAAATGATTAAGTCTCCAACTTTAAAAAATTTCATAAAATCTCCACTTTTTGCATTGAAAACTTTATTCTTTAAAAATTTCTTAGGCCAAAGATGTGACTTCCCTTCTAAAACTCTTTTTTCCTCGGCCAACCTTTGGGCCAAACGCTTTCTTTGTTCTCTTCTTTTAATCGTCTTGTGATTTTTCTTAGTCTTAACCTCCACCCATTTTCCCAATTCTTTCGGACTAGGAGGTTTGATGTATTTAGGCCGAACCATATTTTGGACGGCCTTTCTTAAGGCTTTGAGCGTTTGAGTTTTTTCGTACGGTGGAGCGTCTATCCTCACCCAAACGCTTGCTCTTCTAAACTTTGGTTTCCATATAATTCCTGACAAAATCTCTCTTTTATTTTCAATACATGGCCAGCTCTTTGGTTCATAGGCAGCCACGTTGAGCGATCTCGTATTTCCATGGCTAACATTTAATGGGGGTTGATCTTCCTTGTTTCACATCATTGCCATGATTTGTAGCCTCATCCAAGACATCTTCTTTCTCACAAAACGGCTCAAAAGGAGCCTGCTTTTTAACAACTTCATCCTTTCGTTGAGGGTCATACCCCCCAGATTCTTTGGGCATTGGTTCGCCATCTTCCGCCAATGGGAGCTCATCAATTTCTTCTTCAATTTTATCTTCTGTCGTTGGAACAATTGTGACTAGAGGAATTTGCACATTGATTTCTTGCCTTGTGGAGGCCCCAATGATAGCCTGTACACATTTGTCTATTGAATTTTCCATTTGTTCTTAGAGTTTTTGAATATTCTGATGCACTATTTTGAGCTTTTCGAGTATTTCTGGCGTCATCTCCATGTTAGTTAACATCGCTAGGGTCCCACCGGGCGTGCCAAATTGTTTACCTCTTTTTAGAAGACGACAAACGTCGTCCTTTCCTAACCACGAAAGCACGAACGAGGTTAGAAAAATAAAATTAAAAGCGGGAGCGTGCCAGAAATTTATTGTTGTTCCAAACAATAAAAATAAATTAAATGCAGAAAAGTGAAGCGCGCGAAATCCGAAATCTAGAATCAAACGATTGATTTAATGGAAAAATTAGGACGATCTTTTCCCAAGGGTCCTTGACTCAATGGACGCAAAATCATCAATAGCAAAATTAACAAACATGAAGAAAATAGTCATTGGCAGTGAAATAAAATGCTGACAATTGAAATAACAGTGGCCAAACATAAACACAACACTGCTGGAAATAAAAACAAAGACAGAAAAGTAAAAAGAGAGCCGAAAACTGAAGAAGACGGCAATTTCGGCCAGTGGCGGAGGACTTTTTCCAATGGTCGAATAGCAGAAACAGTAGAAGAAGGTTTCAAAATGTAGTCTGCAGGTCGAGAGCTGAAACGGAACCAGTGCAAGCAGAAAACGGGGCCAGTGGCAGAGAAGGCGTCCAGTGGCAGAAGGCTTTTTCCAGTGGTCGGAGTTTGGTTGTGTAGATCGGGGGTTGGAGAAGTAAACTGCAAATTATGAGCTGAATCAAAAAGAAAAAAGGCTAGTATCAATGGTAGTTTAGTTGAAGGTAAAAAGGATTCTGTGAAAGGGAAAAGTCAGTGGCAGCAACTACATTGTCGATAGGTTTTTTAGGGTTTGTGTTTAGGTTGAAATGTGTGTCCTTATCTGCTTGTTTTCTCTCTTATTTAAAGGCATTGTGGCTCTTGGAAACAAATCAACATCCTCTTGATTGATCTTTATCAAATATTCTCCAAATATTTGATTTGCTTCCTCTTCTGGCAGAATATATTATTTTCTTTGGCAGAAAAATCCTGCTTACTTTGGCAAAAAAAATCCTTTCATTGGCAGCAAATCTTTCCATTGACAAATCAGATATTTTTCATACATCTGATTTATTTCCTTTTTCGACGGATTAACTCCATAATATTTCTTTCCAAACTTGTCGTGACGGGTCAAAAATCTGTACCGATTATTAACTTTATCCTATTAATTCGGCCCGCGGGCCAGAATTAATTTTGGCATAAACAGTAAGAAACAAGGACATACAAGAGACAAATGCTTTCATTTGAATGATTATCAATGTAATGTTAATGCCTCTTCTAGTGGTAATGGTTATCGATCAAATATTAATGCTCCTCTTGGTGGTAATTTCAACTTTAAACAACCAGCTGCTAATTCTTGTGATTGTTAGTGTCAGCCAATAGCCTCAAATATTGTCTTTACACTATATTGAAAGTTAAAACACTTCATTCTATCTTTCAGTTATATTTGTGTATACAGATTGATAGATTTTTTTGAATGAGAATCTCAATATTTAAGCTGGCATATGTGAGACATGTGTCTGTAGGACCTTTGAAGCGAGAGATTTCATTCTGAATATCTTTAATCAGTCACTACTATGAGAATAATCAATAAATTAAGATTGGCATGCTCTTTTTGATTTTGTGGGTTCATTTCTACAGCAATACAAAGACATTGGATGTTAGTTAGAAGTCATGGATACATGTTCAGGATATGATATTTGTATTAGGTCCACACAATAAGAACACTACATGGTTCTAAGTCATAGCTGGTTCTGATATGCAAGTCTCTTACATCCGGGTTCTTAGATAAAAAATCTCTATAAAACTCTATATGAACTCTTAATGCTTTAACATACGGCTAATGTGCCCATAACAAGGTGACAAGTATGAGTATGATAGGTATCTATTAGTTCATGTTAGAAAGAATAAGAGAAGTGAATGGATTACTAACTCTCTAGGAGAGAGAAAATGACATAGGCCATTTGATCAGTGAATAGAGAAGTGTGTGACCATACTCCAAATAAAATAATGAGTTTCACTATTTATCTGAATGATCACATTGTCGCTAGAATACCAAGAAAGGAATTGTAATCATAAGGATGACTTGATTCATGCCTTATGCTAATTCTAATATTTTAGGGTAAGGAACCATGTAAGAATGCATCAGGTCAAAAGGATGTCACCACATCTTCATTTAATTTGGGATATCTTTATGATTTGCTAGAGTGCATAAATGACTTTTAGGAATTTATAATTCCTAATGCAAACATTAAATTAAACTATAGGATCACATATGAAAAATTGGGTCCAAAAAAAGGTGAAATCAACATTTCCAATTCAATTAGATATTTGGGCTATTTTATGGTCTTTTGTTTTAGTCAAATTTGGGTTATATTTTGAGCTACATAGTGCCCAAACTGGCTAAAGAAAATGATAGTCCACTTAAAACTATTAATTAATTAATATTATCTTAAAGTGGGTATTAATTAATGTTTATTTGATCAATATCATAAGAAATAAATCAAATAAGTGAGAGAGAGATTCAAAATAGAGTTTGAATCAAACAAACCTAGTCTTAAAGAGTGTGTGGCCAAATTTGAAGGGTAGATAAACTACACATTCGACACACACAAGAGATAGGTAAGAGAGGGGTCTTTAACGTAGTTTTAACCTCTCTCTCTCTAAGATTCATTCTACACAACACATAACTGATTTATTTAAGACGGGAGGACATCAAATTCTCTCATCTAAATAGTCAAGAATACGTCCACATAGTCTAAAAAAAGTAGGAAAAATATTTGGATCACAATAACCCTTATAAGAACCAATTTTGTAAGTGCTAGCACATTTCTGTCATTGTTGATTGGTATGTGTGGGATTGTACCGGAGGGTTGCTCATGTTCAGCCTCAAGGTGACATTTAATGTGGATTGTGTGAGAGTATTTTGTTATAATAGTTACGATTATTCATCATCCAGAGTTATAAAGGCATCATCTTTTAAGGTACAAACCCTAAACTAGTTAACTAATTTTTGTATGTTTCATGTATGGATCTTGGAAACATTTTATATGGTTGTTTTTGGATTATTTTACCAATTTTTTCTACTATGAAAATATGTATTAAGTTATATAGAATCCCTATAGTGAATATAAATGGTGATTTATAGGTTGATGGTTAGAATGTTGAGAATGGATTTCTTGATGATAGTGGTATCCATTATGATGATTTGCCTATTCATTCTAGTTCTTCCATATATGGACATTTAGTGGATGATTTTGTGAAGCTTAGACAGGAAGTGGAATAGTATGTAGCTTGATTAAATCAAATGTTGTTTCATCTTGTGTAAGGTCTATTTTGATAGTAGAAGCTCCTATTATACATTTGGTTACAGGTAATTTTACCACTGTCAATTCTGTTAATAATGTTTGTGTTACCTCAAATGTTATTGTAAACATAATTGGATTATTGATAGGGGTGCTACAAATAATGTGTTTTGTACTTTAGATGAGTTTATGACTTCATATTTTGTGTCTAAAGTTCATGTTCAATTGTTTAATGGTGAAAAGTTGTGCGTGTCTTGAATTGGCTCTATTAGTCTAAATTCCAATTTCATTCTTATCAATGTCTTGTTTGTTCTAGGATTTAAGTTCAATTTGTTTTCTATTAGTTGGTTGCTTGCTTCTTACAAGTATTCTTTGGTGTTTACTAATGAATATTGTTCCATTCAAGATCTATGTTTTAGGACTTAGATTGGACATGTTAAACTTAATTTTGGTTTGTTTCTTCTAAAATATGAATAATGTGTTGTTGGTGCTTGTAAAGTTATGTCCTTAGTTTGTTCATCTACTATTATTTGGCATCTTAAATCAGGACATGTTTGTCATAATAAAGTCAGTCATGTACATAAATTTGATCCTCGCGTTGGTATTTATGAACCAGATTATGTTTGTAAAATTTTTCTCAAAGTTAAGCAAATGCATTTACCATTTATTTCACATGTCAAATGTGTTCTTGACTCACATCAAACTTTCTTTTCTCGAGATTTTTTTTTCATGAAAACATTTTCACTTTTCTGCATTTTGGTACAAGCTCTTTTTAAGTTGTATCAATTTTCTTTGTGGATTTAGAGTTGATTTGAAGTGTACAAGTCTAGGATAATGACAATGTTAGTGTAAGTCCTAGCCCCAAATACATTGTATGTACCTTACCTTTTATTATGGATTAATAAAATTATGAGGCATTATTTTATCAGCATTATTTTATCATTTTATGTATTGACATACGCTATTTGTATGATAAGATATCCAAGAATGTTAATTAAACACTTGAAGTATCAAGGTTGATGACCATGATAGTAAAACCTAAAAGTTCTAAGATTAAAATTCTAAATTTCCCTAGTCAGTTGTTTCTATGGAAATAAAAATGAATTAAGACTAGGATGATATTTGTAGGTGATCATGTTCTATGGGTCAAAAATATTGGATATTTAACAAAGTTCATAAGTACAATATGGGACATTCTATTTGGAGAGTGATCATTGATGAGAATAATAAAATTAGTATGTCTCTTGCAATGTCAAGTTTCTATCCGTAGACCTGAAATTGCTATGCCTTTTATTGTGATTTCTCGTATGCATTGACATACGCCTAATGTGACCATAAAAGGTTGACAATTATGGGTGTATTAGGTATGTTATAGATTACAAGTATAAGAATGAATGAACTGAAGGAATTGACCATCTCATAATGAGAGAAAATATCACTGGCCGCTTAGAAAACAAGATTGGGAAGTGTGTAGTCGCACCCAAGTGAAATGATTGTATCATTCATTTGACTTATCAATCTTATCATAGAGATCAAGAAAGTGATTTAGCACTAAATAAAGATGTTAAAGACATGCTTTATACAAATCATGATATCAGAGGTCAATGGAAGAGTTTGAGTTGTAGTAGGACTATAAACACCGCTCATCAACTATTTAATTTTAGACGATCATAGTGTCTTACTAGAGGGCGCCTATGATTTATGAATTATTAAATTTATTTCCTTTATTAAATAGTCTTACTGATTGCACACATTGTAACGCCCCGAAAATCCTACGATGAAATTATAATAGTTCGGCGGAAAAATACTGAAGGTTTGGTCTGAAACGGCCTAGGAACGGCCATGGTGACCATTCCATGCCCGTTCTTGTTTCCAAGCCATGAGAGACGGCCACTAGGAATGGCCTCATGGCCGTTTGGCCTATGTTGACAGATTAAAAATTTAAGACGCGAGTTATTGTCGGGGAGAGAGAAAAAGAGGGGTAGTTCGACCTAAAACACTTCCAAACGGACCCAAACCTTTCATACACCTTCAAACCTCAATCCTAAAGCATTTCCACCCAAGAATCTGCCAAGAAACACCCACATGCCATCAATTATCCTCCTCTCCATCGTATTCTCTGCACAATTGTGTTGAAGGGAAGAACAAGGGAACGATATTCGGGACCCGAGTCAGAGGCCGAGTGACGAAATTGTGCTTAGACCCCGAGGTAAGTGTTTTTCCACTTACTCAATTATGCTTGTGTATGAATGGTTGATTGTGAAAGTGTATTAGTTTGCTTGGTTATGTTTGAATCAAAATATGGTTGCGTATGTTGTGTTGATTTGATGTTTCGTATGGGTTCAGATAGGTTGAGTTAAAAGAATATATATATATATATAGCCTTGATTGTTAAGAGTTGGTGTATGGATATGATTGTGGTGGTGTGGTTGAAATGTATTATGATTTTTGAAATGTGCAATGTAACGTGTGAAATGTTGTTATGTGGCTTGAGGTTTGGGATAAACCATATTCATGCTTATGCTTGTTATGAATTTATGTGGCTAGAGGCCTTGGGAATTCAATTGCATTTCATTTGTTCATGGCATGTGGTAACAGATGGGCATAATTGCATGAGGCATTTTTATGAGGGCGTAATGGCCGTACATGACATTATTATGAGGGCGTAATGGCCGCATTAATAATCTTATGAGGGTGTAATGGCTGTTGATAACAATTGTATAAGGGCGTAATGGCCGAATGAGCATTGGGATCGAGTGGAGTCTCTCCCTTGCGAAGTTTAAGGCTCCAGAGAATTTCATTGTCTTTGTTGCATAATCATGTGCATGAATTGCATTCATTCATTAATTATAAAACAAATGTGGATGATATGTTAAGTGAGTATGAGTGTATGAGTGAATGAATGTTTGAGGCTTAAGTATGTGATCTTGAATTAGACGAATGTGCTATAGCAAAGTGGTGCGAATGACTTAGAAATGGTATGCAAATGGCTTGAATGAATGTATGTATTAGAAGGATCGAATGAGAGGAATGTTATACAAAAATTGGAATTATAAAGTGAACCAATTTAAAGGCAAGAACATAAATAAAATGGGGTGTGTGGTATATTAATTATGTAATGAATAAAGATGGATGATCGTAATTGGGTTGAGTTGTGTGAATGAATTTAATGTATTGCTTGAATTGGTGTATAGGTATGTGACTCTTGAAAATGGTATGGTTTGTGTTAAAATGAGCTGTGTAATTGCTAGGAAAGGGTGGCTTAATGTGTGTTGGATAATTGGAAAGGTTGAGTGTTAAAGGCAGTGTGAGATTAGGCGATGACAAATATTTGAGTGTTAAAGGCAGTGAGTCAATATAGATTAGGATGTATGTTGACATAGTGAAGACACCGGACACCTGGTATGTCCCCAAGTAGAAGAAAAATTTGATTTATGTGGTACACTAGATAAGAATGGGTACTCATTCTCTAGGAGTGAGAGAGTTCTTAGGTTGTCTTTGGGCTTCTTGGTTGTGATGAAGGGTACTCTTCAACATAAGATTTATACACTAATAGGAAGTTCAATGTTGGGAACTGCAATAGTTTCTAGTTGTTTGGCAGTTGATTTAGTAAGGAAGCATGGTAATGTTACTAAGTTATAGCATTGTAGGTTAGAACATATGAGTAAGAAAGGCTTGTCAGTGTTGTGTAGGAAAGGGTTATTAAGGAGTGTTGAGACTAGAAAGCTGAAGTTCTGTGAGACTTGGGTTGGCAAAATAGTTTTAAGGTAAGGCATTTTTTGGATGATGCAATTTTGGCTTGAGAATATTTGGTTGTCCTACATATGCTCATGTTAGGGATGACAAACTAGAGGCGAGGTCAATGAAGAGAATATTTCTAGGATATGCAATGGGATTGAAAGGTTATATACTATGGTGTGTTGAAAAGAACATGCCCTAAATTCATTATTAGTAGAGATGTGACCTTTGATGAATTTGCTATACTAAGATAGAAAGAGTAGTCTAGTTATCTTGTAGGACATCAAAGGGGTACAAATCAAATGATGGAGCATATGGATGGGCTCCAAAGGAGAATACTGCGAGTGAGACAATTGTAGAGGAGCACAGTATCAACTAGGATGATTCATAAAGTATAATATTGAGGAGACCGAGCTGTGAGATCCATAAGCCTACAAGGTATGTGATTATGTTATTGTTAATATTATTGATCATTTTGCTTATGCCTTAGCAGTGGCAAAAAAAATGACACGGATGAGCAGAGGTCATAAAACTTTGGAAGGTTGTTTTATTGATGTGCTGGTATATGTTGATGGCATTTCAGTAAGGTCTATTTATATTGAAGCTATTTTGTGTTTTAAAGCCTTCATTGGTGGTTAGTTTAAACTGAAGGATTTAGCTGCACCTAAGTACTTCCTTGGCTTGGAATTAGCTCGTTCGGTGGATGTATAGTCTTGAATCAACATAAGTATGTTGTCGATTTATTTATTGACTTTAGATATCTCAATTGTAAGCCTACCACTACTCCAGCTGCATTGAATCACCATTTACACAAGGTCATTGTAGAAGAAGTTTTTGTTGATAGTAGTGTTTATCACAAGTTGGTGGGGAAGTTGCTCTACTTAATTTTTACACGGTCTGATATATCATATGTTGTACATGTTTTGTCGTAGTCTATGGATTCTTTCTCCCACTGAATTACATATGTAGATTGTCTATCATATGTTAAGGTTTTTTATAGGCACACCAAGATTAGAGCTATTTTTTCCTATTCAGAATGTCTTATAATTTACAGTATACATGGATGGCAATTGGGCTACATGTTTGGCTTCTCAGAGATCTATTACTGGTTGTTGTATTTTTATTGGATGTGTGTTGATTTGTTGTCGTCCTAAAAAGCAATTCGTGTTTACAAAAAGCTCTACTGAAGTTGAGTACATAACATTGTCTACTACATGTTGTAAGGTTATTTCGCACCATGATCATATGGAATATAACACCCTAAACTATCTAAACCTTTTTAACATGTGAATAATATTTGTATTTGACTTTTTTTTATCTTTACCTATACCATGAACATATAATGTGAATTCCAATAATCAAAAAATTTCTTTTTTATTTGCATTTCATTCAATTTTTATTTACTTATTAAATGTTTGTAAGCTATTTGTAAATTTTTATCTTTTAACATAACCCCAAACACGACCTGTGTTAGTGTAACACATCCTATTGACATTATCTGTGTTATACTAGCACAACCCTTGTGATACTTTTTATGGCCCCCATGTTGTTTGAATTTATCTGTCCATAAAATTTTACACATGAGTTATGAGGCCATAGTCCATTCCACGCCCTGTGTAAATGACCATGACTTGCCCATGGTGTTTTACACGGTCCATATTGGACAAGAAAACTATGAAAATTACACTAAGATTGATCATACAGCTAAAAACATAGCCTGTATTGAGTGCTCGGTTAGTCTATTCAGTTATATCTTTCACAATATGCAAATCATCAACATTTACAAGAGGCAACATACTTGTTATCAACTTTTTGTCAACAATTCATCAACCTAAAACATTTATATTATAAACATCAACAAATCTCAAACATGAAAAACATGTCTATATGTTATTCAACTTAACTGTTGGATAAAAGGTGATCAACATTTCTTACTTTGTTTTGATAATGTGTTAACTCGTAAAAGTGATAAAGATTGATGTTGCAGGTTAAGTATGTGAAACTGCATACTGTTAATGTACAGTAGAAGAGGAATAAAGCACGTTATTCTTCAACAATCCCAAAATGACAAGTAGCAGACTAATAAATGTTTCATGAGAGTAACGTACATTAGTATGAATAGTAATGTATGTTATCAAGATGTGAGTTCAGCCAAATACTTTCAGCATGGTACACAGACAATTTACATGCTCAGAATGGTCAACACAAAGAACAACGATGTACGTTAATGGAAAGTAACGTAAGTTATCGAGAAACAAGATGAGTACCAAAATGCTTCTGGCCAGATTTGTATAAATTGGTTAACATATGTTATGATGGTGTAATACACGTTAACAACTCAAGTTATGTATGTTATGGTTGGATAATGCACGTTAACAACGCACAAATTCAAAATTTTATATACTGTTTGATTAGGCAAGGGACTACTCATGTGTCTAACGGCTAGTACACACAAAAGAGAGTATTTAAGAAGCAAAAACAAGGCTGGAGCCCAAAGAGCTTCATAAGAAACTTTCTTACACAAAAAGAGAAGAGGTTTACAAAGAATTCAATTTTCAAATCAAGAAATCAAATGAAATCCTAAAAGTGCTACACAAGTGAGTTAATTAATCTACTTTAATTATTTGATCAGGGTTGTGTTAAGGTTATCATTTAATCATTGTATTGGGATTGGTTTAGCAATTTCTATTGTATAAAATTGTTAGGTTGGAATTGCTAGTTGTTGTTTAGCATTTATGATAGTGAACTGTGATAGTTCTCACTTAGCTAGAAAGTGATTGTAGAGTTCTTACTTAGCTAGAAAGTGCATTTATTAAAGTGGGTTGAAAACCTTAGTTGGGAGACTAAAGTAGCAGACATAGGCTAGTTTGAGCCGAACCAATCTAAATTGTTTGTGCTCTTGGTTGCTTGTTCTTATTATCACTACTTATTTGTGAATATTCCGCAAAGAAATCAAAAGTTGGGGAAACATGGTTCAACCCTCTTATCGTATTTCAATCATTAACAAACTTGTCAAACATTATTGATAACATTTACAATATATGCACACTATATACAATGCATGTCTAAATGTGTGAAGAGAGAGCTTTCACCTGTCCAACCTAAAGGAATAGACTCTAACTTCTCTTTTCTGAACATGAAACAAAATGGGCATTTTTGTGAACCGCAAAATTCATTGAGTAATCAATATGCATAATTTAATCAATATCACATATATATATTAATATGAACAATTAAACATTTGAACTTATGATATCATATAACATATTCATATCATTCAACACATATGTCATATAAAAAAAATATAATTATTAGTGTAACTGTATTAAAGTGAGTTAGATTACTTGTTCAATTGAAATACTCGAAGTTCCCTAAATTGCAATTTTAATACTGTTGTCTAGATTATTGTCTTATATATCAAACAATAATATCTATAACACAATATAATATTCAATATATTTTAATATCATGTGTATGTACACCGATCCTTATAAAAATTTCATGAATTCTCTAGAAACAAATGAATAAAAATTTCTTAATAACTTATTTACGTTCTACTTTCTTGTACTTATTTCGACAAATTTTCTTCTTTTTCTTTGTTACATTAAGACAAAAGTGATGGGGTTATCCACTAAATATAATTTATTTGATTTTAAAAGGTGCATTTGGATTATGAACCATAGAATAATATATTTAATTAATATCTTTACGTTTACTTTGATAAGGGGAATATGACATTCAAAAGTAGCACTATAGAAGCGTGCTTCACGTGCTTATTTATTTAAACATAGATCCTCCAAATGTTTATCTACATTCTCTCTACTAAGGGAAGCTGAATATTGTGTCAGACAGGCATCACTGGTACGTAGCAGTTAGCGCTATGCGTCAACAAACATGGTGGCAAACCAAAGTCAAACCTGTTCGTTCCTCCGTAAAATTAATTAAAATTTCGTTTTCTTTTATAAATGAAAACATATAACAAGAGAAAACGCCTACTTCAATATAACTTGTGAGTACATAATTATTACATGATACAAATGATATGACACAATGATGAGAATTTAATTTTTGTTATGTTTGTGTTACGAATTCAATATAATTCATATTCATGGACTTTCCTAACTGTTGAAAGCAACCACCGAAAACTTGATGAATGGTGAAAATTCAATATAGGAGCAGCTTCATATTCAAGTACACATCAAAATAATTTGATCAGAACTTCTTCCACAAATGAGGATCATTCTATACATAATAGTTTTCATTTTAGATTTCATAAAACTTGCACAAGATTTAGTAAATCCATTTGATATTGTCTGAGAACAACAATGAAAATTAATCATTACTTTTTGAATATAATCTATAAAAAATTAAATTCAATACAATATTGAAATAATAAGAAATTGGAAAAGAACACAAATCAAAGAGTCGAGGGATTTATCCAGTGTTATCAGAACCGGACCGGAGATCGAACCGGAAAATGGACTGGGTGGTTGGTTCATTGGTCGAACCGGTGGTTTACTGGTCGAACTGGTAATTTAAAAATAATATAAATAAATAAATAAGTATACAAAAATATAGAAAATTATATAATTTTTAAATTATTTAATTTTTTTAATATTTAAAAACCGGTCCGGTTCACCGGTTCACCGGTTGAACCGACCGGTTCGGCAATTTTTACCGATTTAATGCCGGTTCGCTTGTAGACCGGTTTGAATGGTGAACCTGGACCGGACCAGTGACCGGTTCACCGGTTCGACCGGCCGTTTCAGTCCGATTTTTATAACACTGGATTTATCCCTTATTACACTCTAATGCTGAAGTTAGTAAATAGAGAGAGGAGTGATAATTTTGATAGAGTACAATAGAGTATTAAACTTGAATGAGGAGAGGAGAAATTTATTTATAATCAATTGTTGATAACACTAAGAGTGATATCTGTTATCTCTGATCTTTGTCTAAATTTGACTTTGAATTAGATATTCAACTTTTGAATATTAAACGTAAGAGTTATCGTGCGCTTCTTGAATGAGTTCACTGTATATAACTTGTTTTCACGAATACAAAGTATCTGCTTTCATGCTTTTAAAACATTTTGAATTTCTTACGTAATCAAAATGTAAAGCATATAACACTAGCTCCCCACTCCTATGTTTATGTTTTTCAAATATAGGAGTATATTTGATTTTGGTCAAAAACCACGTTGTCATGGTTGTTTTAGCACGCGATATAGCTAGTGAAGTATGTTTTGTCATGTTGATCATGCTTTTTCCTAGTAGGTGCGGTAGAAAGTGGCGTTCGCATGGTGGAAAGTGGATTAAGTGAGGCCGCGATGACCATGCGTAGTCTACTACGCATGGTGGAAAATGGACTATGTGGGGTCGTAGTGACCATGCGTATTGGACTACGCATGGCCGTGGCGACCACACTTTTTTTGCCACGACTGCATAATTTTTTTATAGGAGTACACATAGTCATTGCGACAACGCTTTTGTTGTGGTGATCACACGTACTCTGCATATCCTAGACTATTTATTCGTGTCTGCAGTGTATTTTTGTCATTCATATATTTCAATCTTAAAATTTCTCTTGTTTTCTTTGAAATTCTTGGTGATTCTTTTGACTTTAAGGTATGCAGAATTCCCTTTGATCTTTGTTGTTAATCAATCTCTTGATATTGTTTGGTATTATTCTCTTGTTTGTGATATGTTTGTTGGTTCAATTCCTCATGGTTATTGTCCTGACTAACGGTTTTTTCTTCGTCAACAGTTATTTCTTTGCCAATGGTTTTTCTTCGCTAATGGTTATTGTGGAACTCATTTATAAATACCTGTTTTCCTGATAGACAATATAATATATAGAAATGATATAAAATCAAGTCTAAAACAGAGGAGAGAGAGAATATAAAAGATATATACACGCTATTTCATAAAACTCGGCCCAAACCTGTTTTCCTGATAGGTCTATCTATCATACAACAAATCCTCGATAAAACAAAGATAATAACCAGCTAAACCCAGAAAACTACGTACCTCAGATACGTTTCTCGGTACTTGCCAGTCCTGTACTGCTTTTATCTTACTAGGATCCGGTTTCACTGCCTCTGCTAAAATCACATGTCCTAGAAAGACAACTTCAGACATCCAGAATTCACATTTGCTGAATTTGGCATACAACTCTTTTTCTTTCAAAACATCGAGTACAATCTGGAGATGTCTCCGATGCTCCTCCCTGTCTCTCGAATACACCAAAACATCATCAATAAAAACAACACAAACTGATCTAAATAAGGCTGAAATACCTTATTCATCAATGCCATAAATAACGCAGGTGCATTCGTCAACCCGAATGGCATAACAGTGAACTCAAAATGCCCGTAACGAGTCCTGAAAGCAGTCTTCTCAATCGAACTATCATCGACTCTTAGCTACCAATACCTTGATCTGATATAAATTTTCAAAAATACAGTAGCTCCCCGCAGTTGATAAATCAAGTCATCTATCCGAGGCAACGGATATTTGTTCTTCACAGTTACTTTATTCAGTTGACGATAGTCGATACACAATCGCATACTACCATCCTTCTTTCGTACGAAAAATATTGGTGTTCCCCAAGGTGATACGCTAGGTCATATGAAACCCTTTTCTAATAACTCTTCCAGCTGTCATTTCAACTCCTGTAACTCAACAGCTGCCATCCTGTAAGGTGCAATAGAAACTGGTGCTGCTCCCGGCACAGTCTCTATCCTGAAATCAGCCCCTCGCTGTGGTGGCAATCCCGATAACTCGTCAGGAAATACCTCAGGATACTCACAAACAATCTCTACATCTTGCACCTCTAAAATAGGGTGATTCAGATCAATCACTGAAGTAAGATAGGCATCACAACCATCTCGTATCAACCTCGCTGCAATAACCGCTAAAATAAGGCAAGAAGTAATGGTCTTCCTTTTGCCTACTAATATTACTCGTCTGTCTCCGTCAATCTCAATCACAACTTCTTTCGAATAGCAGTCGACCATAGAATGATTTCTGGATAACCAATCCATACCTAAAATAACCCCCGAACTCTGCTAATCTCAAAATAATCAAATCGGCTAAATACGTCGACTCGCCAATATGTAACTCACAGTGTCATAAAATATGTCTCACCAACACTATACCACCA
>CANYCX010154772.1:0-11798 GCA_948193385.1 Breynia disticha f. nivosa
CATTACATACGTCTAAAAATTTTATAGAGTTTTAATTATGGGATTAAACGAGTGAGAGAGATAGATACAATGATCAAAGAATATGATATATGAAAAGGAAGAAATGAATTAAAGGAGAAATAAGATAAGTAATAGTTAGCAAAAAGGAATTTTGAGGACGAAATTCTTTAAGGAGAGAAGATTTGTAACATTATCATCCTAAAACCCTATAGATAAGTAAAACAATTAACATGATTAGGAAGTGATTAGTAAACTTAACAAAGATAAGAGATAAAACATAATTTAAATGGTAATGTTGGACAAGTTAAGACTCATACGGGTTAAGGTTACGAAGAAATGAACTTTCGAAGTGAAATCGGCAAGAAAACAGGGGCACAACACGGTGGGCGTGCTGGCAACATGAGGGGCGTGCTCTTAGGACAGTATATGAGCACGATCATGCTAAAAAATGAGCTGGAAAATGGGTTTTGATGCTGACACAATCGTGCTGGTGTCAACACGGGGCGTGCTAAACTGCTGCCCATGTAGAAACGTTGGAAATTGGAGCTAGACGTGTAAATTTTAGTGGGCATGGGCTATGTTGGCCCTGGCACGGTCGTGCTGAGGTTCAACATCATATTTAAGCTGTTTTCAAGCAGAAACAGAGTAGAGGAAAGCAGGAAAAATAAAATAGAGCGCGAGAGAGGGTGAGAACAGGAGAGATAGTGTGATTCAGCTAGAAAACAGGTATAGAATATTGAATTGATCGTAGAATCGAGCCGGGAATCAACTGGTATAGCTAAGACAGGAAATCTATAAAATTAAAAATAAGAAATTAATGTTGGATTTGAGGTACGAATATATCTTTGAATTAATTTTGATAGAGGATTCTGTATATGGTTATACAGGAGGTCGATTAAGTTAACAGAATAAAAAATGAGTCTAATGGAGCTCTGAAAAAATACGAAATTACAAGTGAGTTATCCAGGCTCACTTAAATATAATTTTATATATGATCACCTAAAGAAAGAGAGAATAAAAAGGATATGCCATGATCTTTGGGTGATTAGTTAGATGTTTGAATTATATGAAAAATGCTAGAATTTGCTAGAGTGTGAGAAATTACTGACAGGAGGTGCAAGAGTTGCACATATGCCATGATATAGATGGTCAGAGTATATGTTTGATTTGTTTGAATTGAAATGATGCATACACGTAAATTGCCAACAAGCTAAATTTATGAGCACAAAGAAAATGACAACATATGCATTTGGATTATTGAGATGTTTGATAGGATAAATATGAATATAGGTGAAACCCTAGGAAATGAACTTATGATAATACAACTAAGATAAGTTTGCAAATAATTATAAAATAAGAAATCACAAATAATGAATATAGAATATATGTTTAAAAGAAAAAAAAGAGATATCGATACGATAGGAAGTTCATGATCCTTCATGACTTCATATTTATAGAAACAGTATTATTGATATAGATATATGATCGTATAACATCAAATATGATTAAAGACGTTATACGAGTGAATGATCGCACAAAAATATGAAAGAAAGAAAAAGAGAAAATATGAAATATGAGTTAAAATAAATGGTAAAATATGAATGTGACATTAAATTGGAAATGAACGCAATTATACGATTGAAATGCGAACAGGAACATACGATACAAAATTTCAAACAGGTACATTATGCTATTCGTAGATACGATTATGTGATTCGATATACGATATATGTTATATGATATGATAGGATGTGATATATGTGATATGGTATTGGTGAGGTGATTGGATTGGTGATATATGATCGATCTTTGGAGACGGAAGGGAGGCGGGAGAATGTACAGTATATTATACAGGATACATGTATAGAATACAGTATTTGATATAGTACTGGATATGATATGATATTGATGGTGATTGGATTGGATTGGTGATATATGATCAATATTTGGAGACACACGGAGACGGAAGAGAGACAGGAGAATATACAGTATATTATACAGTTTACAGTTACAATTACAGGTCGTTCTACGTTGCATGTCGAACTCACAGAAATATCATACAAGAGTTATATAATTACATGAATTGAGATAAGTGACATATGATATGAAAGAATACAACATCACAGGATATACATGTGATTAAATGATTACAAGAAATGACTTGATTATAAGAAATGCACTTCGATTATTACATGGCTTGTATATGAACATGAACGTACAAACATAATTGCGACCATAGATGATATGATTTGAACAGACAGGAAAAATGAATACAAGTTCAGTTACAGAACATATAAGTAATAAAAAGAATATGATATTTAGATATAAAGAAAACAAAGATATTGAAATGGATGAATGCTTATATATGATTACTCACTAAGCCCGCAACTCATACAACTGCGATTTTTGTTTCAAGAACAGATCTTAAATGAAGTAACATGTCAGTAAGTGGGTCAATTGTCGCTCCTCAGCACTTCCTCTCTCTACAGACAAACAAAATTATATGTATAGTTATATGTACATATAGTTGTTATATGAAATGTGCGTTTTTATGATTATATGAAAGATTTATACAGATGACATGAAATGATTATTTTATGAAATGAAATAAACAGGTATTATAACAGGTTGACAATTGGTTGATTACAAGGATACAACAGTTGCATACAAACCATGCCTAAAAACATGAGTTATGTATTGCAGATGAACAGGAACATGGTAGTATAATACGGGGCTGTGCCCATGAGGCGTATTACACTAACACGAGCTATGTTCTAGACCGAGCTACAGGTCGGGCTGTAGAGTGTTATCTGTATACCTGACGTATGATTTTTATAAAAGTGTTATTAAAGGAAAAGATTTTAAATATTCTGCATTATAAGTAATATAAAGATTAAATATAGATTAAAAACGTAATAATTATAGGATTTTTTATTTATATTATGTTCTTACTTGCATTCTGATGATAATTTTTTTTACTTGCTGATTTACATTTGGGTTTGGATTTGGATCACTTAGGATGGATTCTCTTTATGTTTACAACATTTTCTTTTACATTTTCCACACTTTTACGTTTTATTGCGAATTTGAATGATGTTTTTGATATTTCTTTGACATCTTAGTTGATAGTTTTTTTTTAGTATTGAGCTTTTATATTTTGAGCACTCTATTACTTGTTTTAATGTCTAATTTACATTTTAATGTAATACATTTTCTATTGTGATTTAATTTTGTGGCATTTACTTTGATTGGATTTCATTTATGTTATTTTAGTTATGCAATTTGAGTTTCCATTGCTTGATTTCAATTAATTCCATTTTAATTCAGTTGGACTTTTAATAAGCAACAATGACTCGCATGACATCTAGCTATTTTTTCCTAGGGTTCAATATCTGGGTCGAGTTTCTTACTCCCCTTATTACTTGACTATGTGCACTTGTGCACGTTTTCATCAGTTAGAGTTAGGACGCATCATACACTCTCATGCTTAAGTCAATAATTAGAGAGATGAGTAATTATTTTGGCAGAGTAAAAGTACAGTTTTTCTCAGCATACCTTGATTGTTAAAGTGGAATCTATTTTTAGATGATTGATGATAAGTTGTCAATGTGATTTTAGTTTTTATGAGAGATATTCTCATTTGTTTTTTAAATTTAACTTTGAAATTGAACTTGAATGTATAAAATATCTGTCAATTGATCTTCTCCTTAGAAGGTTGGACTAAATGAACATTTTCATTTAACATGGGGTTTATATTTTTGTGAAACAAAGGACATGAGATATCATTTTAAAACAAAGATTTTTCCTTTTCTACCATCTTATTATATATGAGCCTTATATAGCAAATTTTTTAATTCCTTTACCTATTTTACCACCTCTATAAACAACAATAGTTCTCACACTTCTAATCTTTCTCTTTCCAAACAAACTACCAAACCAATTAATATTTTCCAAACAAACTACCAAACCAATTAATGTTCTTTCCTACATTAATCTTTAACCTCTCTTCCTCAACACCTTTATTTACTACTTCTCAACAAAGCAATCATAAATCCAGGTCAATTCACCTCTGCCTATCAATATAAAATCCATCATCTTCTCTATTCACCTCAAATCTAATGTTATAACACTGGGAAAAACTAACAAAAACATCATTTAACTCTACCTGCAGTAATATTACTAGCAAAAATCAAAGAAAAAGTAGTGAAAGAAACCTACCCATTATGTTCCATAGACTTTTCTCAAGCTAAGTCTGGAGTAATTTTTAGATGAATGAAGAAGGTTGATTTTGTGTAGAAGAATTATTGTGGTTAAGTGTGTTAGAAAGTTGAGGATTATTTAGATTGGCATTGAGGTTTTGAAGAGGATTCTGTGCGATGATTTCTCTTTGAGGAGATTTATTCGAGGTGGTCTGGATGATGTTGTTTCATGCGTTTGAATGGAAGTGTGAGATTGATCAATTTTGGTAGAACATATGATTTCTTCAATTGTATGCTCAACAACTTTACATTCTGACGGTGAAGATTTTGTAATTTTTTTGTCAATTTATTGTCAATTTTGGTCAACTTTTGTTTGTGTACTCAACTTGACAACACTACATGTTACTGATTTGAAATTTAGGGTTTTTGTAACGTCCTAGAAATTGTTGGAATTTAAATATTTTAGAAATACACTAAAACGGGATCGAATCAGATCGATTTAGGTAAGAATTGTGATAAACAGCAGTCAGCACGCTCGTGCAGCACGTCCCGTGCTCATGGGTGCAGACGAGCATGATCTCGTGCTCAACCTGGAAAATTGGCACACCCTCATGTCGAAATAATTGCAGGACGAGATCATGCACAACTGATTTAAAACTCGTGCTGAGAAATCACGGTACGACCCGTGCTCAAGGTCGTGTTGTCTGGAAAGATATCGAGTAATCTGTTATGATTCATTTCATTCAAAAAAACAGAGAACTAAGCAAGCAGCTGAAGATAGATCCTAAGTCCAGGAACGTTTGAAATGCAAGAAACAACAAATTCTTGCAAGAATTAGTCGTCCAAGTCAATTAAGGTAAGGATTGTACTTTGTATTGCTTGGTTGATGATGGAACTTGCTGAATTTTGATTATTTTGATGTTGAACAGCCTTGTTTAGTTGCTGGAAAAATGGTTTAGGATTGAAAGAACTATTGAGAATGGATTCAATCAATGATTGTGGAATATTTGATTGTCTAGAAGGATCTAGGCGATTTTGACTCGAGAGATTAGTCAGTGGAAGTGGTGCGACTTGCACGTATTTCGAGGTAAGTGGTTTCGTACACTTATGATATAACTGATACTGAATTTATAAGTGTTAGAACACTTAGGGATTTTCCTTAACCATAATTCATTAAAAGCTTTAAATAGCTTAAGATAATATTAAGGAAGAATTGACCTTATGTTATTGATTCATATGTAAATTATGAATTGTGTGAATATGCTCATGTTTAAAATGATGATATTTGCAAGCTCGATTGGCTTTATGTCGTGGTTGCTATTCGTATGTTATTTACGACGAATATGGAAGCATGTGATTTGTTTTGTGAGCGTGTGTGTGAGCATATGTTATCCTTTGAGGTCGTGACCCTTGTGGTCGATGATGTTATTTGGCCTTTATGGTCGTGGTCTTTATGATCGATATTTGGCCTATATGGTCGTGGCCCTCGAGGTCAGTTATTGGAGATATGTAAGCCCCGAGCAGTCATCTTTGGAAATGTGTGTGCATGTGCATACATGAGTTATGTGGCATTCATTGTTAGCTTGTTAATCTTGCTTCGGTTATAATGGATGTTGGACATGTATAATGTTGTTTGAGCCTATATGCTTAATGAATTTATGTGCTTAAATGTATGATATGGTTCTTAAGAGTATGTTGTGTTTTGTGATTGATTTGACTCTTAAGTGAGTTAAATTGCTGATATGAGTGTACATAAGTTATGTATGATGTACTGAAATGGTATGGACCAAAGAAAACACAACTAATACTTAAAGAACATGAAATTACAAATTGAATGTTTAAAATAGAAGCTTGGAACGCCCTCGTGCTGACCAGCACGTCCTCGTGTTGCTGGGTAATCTGGGAAAGATGTTGAGCACGGTCTCGTGTTCAAAGGTGGCACGATCGTGTTACCTGGAAAATAATATTTGAACACTACTCGTGTTTGTTTTAGCATGACGTGTTGTTTGAGAGATTGATATGAGCACGCCCTCGTGTTCATCCGACACGACCCGTGTTGTTCCCCTGCATTTCATTTATTCTTAATGAATTATGATTTACTTGCTAAGTATATCTTTATACTGGCCACTTTCATTGTTTAAATGATGTGCAGATCGTAGGTAGCTGCGAGTGGACCAGATTAGCTGTGATCGGAGATAGTTTGTGATATAAGACTGAGGTCCGACTCCGGAGTTGTCTGTTTCAGTTTTTCATTTGGATTTTGGATTTGTATATACTATGTATATATGTAGTTTGAATTAATTTTCAAACTAGTTTGCTTCGCGTGTATATAAAACTGATTTTGGGCCCGAGTTCAGGGTATATCTATATAAGAGTTTTTAGTATTTTCTATTTCTATTTCTAATATTTCAAATGGGGTTCAAATTTGGGAATATTAAATTTATAAATTTGGGCTCCACATCATTTAAATTCGTTGTAATGTTTCATAACTCTTTTATGTATTGATTTAATATCCATATTTTGAAAGATAATTGAAAATAAATGTTTTAATTTTGAATCCCACACTTGGAATGTCATGATCTATTTATTTATCCATCGCTTCAAAATAATCCTTACGTTCATGTTGTGCTTCGTCATGGTTAACTTTTAATTCTGCTACTGTAACTTGAAGAATCTTAACTTCACTTTTTAACAATACAATTCATATGTTTGCTTCCTTCAATTGGGTATTTGCGGCTATTATAACTTTTTTGAGCTCATTAATTTCTTGTCGCCGGATCTTTAAGAGCACCACCCCCTTTTCAATGGATCAAGGGGAGCGGTGGTGGCCGATAAATAAGACAGACGGAAGGGGTGGAGACGGTGGAAACAGTCATATAGGGGAGACGTGGTCTATGGGTTTTGATGTTATGGTTTGAGAATTAAGGTGAACTGTGGAAGAGGACGGATAAGCAAAAAAAATGGAAAGGGAAATGGGTCAGGATTTTTAGAGGAGATGGTGAGAGGGATAAGTCAGAGGTGAGTGAGGAGGTGGTGAGAGAGGTAGGTGTCAGAGGATAGTGATGAAGGAGGAAAGGTTAGTGTTGGGTTTTGGGCTATTACGGATAAAAAACAAAGGCTAGTGATGTCATGATTTAGTATTAAAAAAGAAGGGAGGAGATGTAGTGTTAGGGTTGTGGATTAACAGTAGATTTTGCCTTTAAGAGCCTAAGGCTAAGAAACCAGAAGTGATTGACACCACCTAGTAATTAACAATCTAACATTTTGTATTATATTCTTTATACTAAATTCTTTTTAGGTTAATTTTTTATAAAATAATTAAATGCTTAGTTCTTAATTTGTTGGTTGATTTAGAGCTGTTAATTTTTTATACGATAACACAATTTATGAGTATAATGTTTATGACACAATATGAATATACAAATTTAAATTTTATAATGTTTATGCCATAAATAATGATATTTGATAGAAAATAGCACGACATGATTATAATAAGTCTGACACAAATTGACAGGTCAAAGTTGATTAATTAGTTATTAAGTTAAATTAATAAATTATGCCTTGGTTATTTACTAACTATGTTAGGTTAATAAATTGTTATGTTAGATAAATAAATTAATGGTTGATTAATGTGTAGATTGGATTAACTTTGTTAGAATTTAGTGTATAAATGAATTGTTGGTTAATTAGTTACTAAGGTTTGTAATTGTTATTTGTTATTAAGTTAGTTTATTTTATAAATGATTTGAATATGATTTATTATATAATTTAATTGTAAATTGTTTAATTAATTAAAAGTGTAATTTATTATTCGTTGAATGGTTAAATGAATTTAGTATTTTAATTGTTGTAGGAAATGTTTTAGTATTTTTCAGAAAAAAGCGCAACGGATTCATTTAGAATTTCAAGTCCAACTCCACATATTTAAAATTCTCTTGATAATGTAAATTTGAAACTAAGTAGTGAATTAGATTTTAATTAGGACGATGTCATTAGTGATCCAGAATTGCAAAAAGTTAAAGAAAATTTTGATGTTCAAAACGTTGTTTGTGTGTGATTGATATTAGTCATATATTATGTATCAAATTATTTAAGCAAATTACTTTTGACTCAAATATTTTTTATATATACTGAAATTTTTAATGAATATATATGAAATGTCGCCACCCCCTTAATTTTTTTTCTAGTTCTGTCTCTGACATGAAAGAAAGAAAGAAAAAAAATGAATGAATGAATAAATGAATGCAACAATTGTAAAGTTTCAAGAGTGTCTTATCAAAAAATTCAAAGTCTTCAACGTTCCTCATATATCCAATCACATAAATACCATTATCATACATATGACAACATTAAACAATATGGTCAAGCACATACAATTTAAAAATACACTTGACATTTCATGAAGTTCGATACAGTAACTATTATTTTTTAAGTTCACTTAAATATTTTCTTCTTGACAAGTTAGAAGATATTCTATCGAGAATGAAACAACATCTGGTCAAAAAGATTACAGTGAATTCCTAGGGAAAAACATGTTTACCTACTATTAACAAAGATGTTCTATAATTAAATTATATAATTTTACATTTAATTTATTAATTTACTAGCAGCAATACCCACGTGTTGCGGTGGAGTACTGTCTATTGTGTAATAGTTTATGAGAGGGTCGAAAGTGAGAAGATGATTATGATATTCATTTTTTGTTATCTGTAAAATGAATTAAGAGAAATGCTATAAAAGGCAAAAGAATTCAGCAAAATATCACTTGTTCACACTATTTGCAAAATTTCATAAATGGCAGAAAAAAATTGTAGATTTTATGACCTCGAATTTATAAATTTCAGGTACTTAATAATGAAAGAAAATTGAAATAGAATAACTAACCTGCATATTAGATTCAACTGCAAATATTATCATTTGTTGGTTAACGATTGAAATGCTTCTCTTCGCTACATATTAGATTCAACTGCAAATATCGTTAGTTTCATAATAAAAATCTGCATGTTTATATAGAGCAAAAGATATCTCACTCGATAAGTTTGAAAATAAACAGTTTATGCTCTGCCAAAGATTTGAATTTATAATATAGATATGACTATATATAGTGATGGTAATGTTTTTTGGATATAGATTACGGTATTGTATTTGAATTAGTTCTAATTCTAATCTATTCAATCGGAATTTGAATTGGAATAAGATTTGTTAACAGAGGATTTTGAGTTATCTTGTACATTACAATTTTGAGCTATCCAACTTATCATATACATTAATTTTGAATTGAATAAAAAAATCGTGTATGTATATACTAAAAAATTGTGCTTAATCTTTACAGAATGCACCAATCAAATAGTAAATAAAAAGTTATTTTCAAGATGCGGGCCTTGTGATTAGATTAGAATATGAAGTATTAAATAAAAAGTGATAATACCATTTAGATAAAAATACATGTAATCTATATAAACTAATTACATCAGATTATCTGTTCTAAAACAATTAAAATTGTGTAGATAAAAGAGTTAAAGTTTAATTTTAAATTTAAATTTTAAATAAATTCTAACAAAGTTAGGACTATGTGTTCTAATACAACTAGCCACAGTACCCGCGCGATGCGGCGGAATGTTATATATTATAATTATTTTGATTAATTTTACAATATAGGCAAAAGAAAAAAATTAAAACAAATACTGATAATATTAAAAAAAATAAGTAAACATTAAATAAAATAATTTTTTTCATTATATATGTCCATTACATATGTTTTGTGGAAACATTTTTTTTATATAGAATCATATACATAGTTTTGTTTTTGCATGTGTATCTTCTGACCACGAGTTTTTTACTCTGGAAGTAGAAACATAAATTTTTTTACGATAAAAATTAGGCTTAGAGAGGCAATACCAACGTACAAAAGAGGCTCATTAGCTCTCGTTGATAATAATAGAGAAGTAATAACTAATAAAAGCCATCTTTTCTAAAACTTGAAAGGTAATATGATAAATTAATTTTTATAAAGTTTTTTTTCTCAAACTTAATCTTTTTGATGCACCTTTGTTGCTCGATAGTTCACTTTCTGTGCGATGCAACAGAAAATTAAATTTAATAAAAATTATAATATTTAGAAATAAATAATTATTATATAGAAAAAAATTATTTAACATGTTTTTAACACAGATTTCAGAATACTTTTTTTGTATACCATATAATCGTAGAATTGTAGATATCACATTAATTATCACATATGAGTATTTTTAAAAGAAAGAATTAAAACACAGAGAGTTTTTTAAAATAATACATATGATAATTATGATAAATAATTGATTAAATAATAAATTATATATATGATAATTATGGATTATTGTCTTAGTTAATTAAGTTTAATATATTTAAAAAAATAAATTAATTAATTTTTTTTTATAATAAGAGGATTGACATGAAGCAATTTAAAAATAATAATTTATTTATGATTTAAAGATAATTATCTTAATGTAGAAACATATTAAAATTTAAATATTTATGTTTATCTTAAAAATGTTTTATAAATAAAAAACTCTTTATTTTTAATTAAATTATTTCAATGATGCCAAATTTTACAAAAAAAAAACAAAAGGCTAAATGTCATGATTTTGTAAATCTCTTTCTCCTTTAGTATAATAGACTAGCAGTTGTACCCGCACAATGCGGCGGGTTTTCGTATATTATAATTGTCTAAATTTTGTTAATCTCAATATAATATAGTTTTTTTCATAATTTTAGACCTGAGCGATCCTTCGGTCTATTTGTTAAGAACACATGTCTTTATCTAAATTTTGTAAACAAATAAAAATTTTTAGAATTTAACATCTAAATTCATAAAAAAATAAATCATAATAATAAAATGAAAAAAATATTTATTAATTTATTAATCTAAATATAATATAATTTTCACATAAATTATTTTAGACCCGAGCGATACTTTCGTTTATTTGTTAAGAATTAGCGCATTAACTTAAATTTTGTAATTCACCATCTAAAGTCATAAAAAATAAATCATAAAAATAAAAAATATTTTTATTAATAAAATTACAAATAAAAACTAACTAAATTTAATATTTAAAATAAATTTACATTAAAAGATAATTATATGAGCCCCAATGATATTCTAAATTATTTAAATAAAATTATTTGTTGAAAAATTCATTCAAAATAATATAAATGTAATAATTATTTGAATAATTATTTTAAATAATGAAAAACTAATAAAATAATAACATTATTGATAAAATTTAAATTTTATTATAAAACATCAAGAGTATATATAATTAAAATTTAACAATTGCTACATAAAAAATGTATTATCATTATCTAATCATTATTAATGTCATAAAAAATATTACAATAAAATAAAAAATATTTTTTAGAATAAAATTACAAATAAAAATAACTAAATTTAATATTTAAAATAAATTTATATCTGAAAGAAACAATACGCATATATAACATATATATATAAACTACTAATTAATTAACATATAATTAATTAAAGCGGAAATAAAATGAACGGATACTCAAACCTGGAACTCCGTTCATCGCAGCGGAAGAAAAACGATACCTCGTTGAGGG